>CAIGRB010094033.1:25209-40260 GCA_903798255.1 Fraxinus quadrangulata | reverse complement strand
GATCCTCGACTAAAAGTAAGAACTCTTGTATGCAACACATACATCACAAAGGAATATGCCTAGAAAGAAAGTCATTAGTATGCCTCAAAACCTAAACTTCATTTAAACTCCAACTTCATCCCCAGAATGTGCTACATGACAAGGGGCAGCTGCTCTCTAAAAGCTTCTCATTTGTCGAATATTTAAGAAGATTTTTGCATTCAGGGGTTACGCTAGATTGTAAATGATCATAAATGATAAACCCCAATACAGCAGCACAAAGGTTGACGGCCCCCATGTCAATGAGTTAATTGGATACATGTGACCTCAATGGCTTCTTCACCTCTTGTTTCTAGTTTATATTAGTACAAGACAAATGGGCTTCAATAAAAGGATAGATTGTCAAAAAAAATTTGAAGATTAGGCTTCAATTAATCAATCTGGATGAAATTTGTGGGCTTTAGAGGTAATCAGTGAAGCTATTAAAAAATACCAGGAAGATGAGAGACAACTAAAATTCAGTCCAGAAGCTAGTGCTTAAATTATCTGTGTTTGAGAGTTATACAATCTTTCCTCACAGATGGCAGGCTAGATATTCATTCTTTATTTTTTCTTTTTTGGGCTCCTGTGGAGCAACCGAAAGGCATCATAATTGTTATTTCATTGTTTTTCTTGATTATTCCAAGTGCAGCGCGTTAATTTTCTGACTTCAGTTTTTCAAATGCAGGCTAAAAAAACTGCTAACAGCCAATCAAGGCATGAAACCAACAAGCAATGGTAAACTTTTTTCCGATTGAAAGATCCACATTCATCTCAAACACTTAACCACTTTCTCAATATAAGTTGTTTCTATGATGCCTCATTGAAAATTATAAATTATCACAGTATTCATGTTTGTTTCAATGCTTAATTGGGAGAAACGAGGAGTTGCTCTTTACAAATCAATAAAGGAAATTTTTGATTAGCAAAAACAGAATACTTACCAGAGACATCCAATTCCTTGACCTCACTAGAGAAGGCACAGTTATCACACATTCCTGAGAAAGAATAAATGTAGATGCTTAGAATGGAATTTCAATCAAACATTGACAAAAAAGAGTGACATTAACTATGGATAGTCTCCAGCAACAAATTGTACCATTGCAGTCTTGTAAAGACTCAGTAAAGTGCCTGAAGAAAGCACCTCGACGGCATTGTGTTTTGGACTGTAAAGGAAACCAAAGCTGAATCAACAACTAAGGGGAAGGACCATGGCAGATCCAATATATTGTGGAGAAATCGGAAGTATTATGATCACTTTGAACACAAGGGTCACCCACATTTCCAGCAAAAGGAACATGGTGGCAGACTTCCTAGCAAACAAAGGGTTACAAGGGTAGCCTAAGCTTTAATCTTTGTGGTAAAAAATTGAGTTGTGCACGTCCAGTGGTATCTGGTAAACCTTAATTAAAACTCCATCTACCTTTGACGAAGCTTTATTACTTGGATTTCGGTCAGATTTGATGGACAAGAGACAGCATCATTTAATATCTGATGGATATGAAGAGATTTCAGCCCATCTATCATTTTATATTCCATTTAGCAGTTCTATTTATTCGCCTACACCATTTTCAGGATAAGTTATAGTAGAATACAGTGGTTATATTTTCTAGGTAGTTGGTAATCACAGGGCATTTCTTTGATATCAACTTTGTGTGCTACTGCTATTATCTAGGTCAATGGAATTGGTGGCCACTTAAATATTCACATAATTATTAAAAATCCGCTGAATAGTTTGCTTTAAATCGCATAATGAAAAAATCAAGTCAGTTGACTAAGTTTTGCTGGTTCAGACAAACAATAACGACATATATAAATGATTAAGCTAACAGATCTCAAGGAAAGGTGAGTTGTTTTTAGTGCACAATTTCCGAGGAAATATTATATTAACCAGAAGTATGGCCAAGTGAGATAAGCTAATTTTTTTTTTTCAGGTGCCCCATTAATAACAAAAATCATACCAGACAATATCGCACGATGTCATAGAGATTCTGCAACCCGGAATTTTCATAGAAGACCATTGAGCTCTGCAGACAAAGTATTACTACACAGATTTTGCAACTTTTTAAATAATTGCAAAGTGCAGAAATTGACAAACAAAATACTACCTGCCTAGGAACATCGGCTGGTCTAAAGTATAACAAACATTCAGAAGGAAGTCCGTCTCTTCCAGCTCTACCACTCTCCTGTAATGAGAGACGTTACAGAAAGAAAGACTAGTAAAAAGTAATCTTATCGCAGGGGGACAACAACCTGATAATACGTTTCCATTGATTTGCTTAAGCTGTGATGGATGACAAACCTGACTACAAGCAACCATCATATTATACAGTAACAAAAAATATACTCATTATCATTCATACAACAAAAACCACATATATGCAGACTCATACACAGAGAGAGATCTATAGTAAGTGCCAATAAAAAATCAGCACAAAAATCAAAAGGATAATTCTTCAGCTTGCCCTTGTGTTCAAACAGGCTCTGAATAACAACAAACTGAGCCTCATTCCTAACAAATTTGGGTTGTCGACTACATAAATCCTTTCTAACCACTCCGTTCAATCCAGCGCTCACTCTACTGAAAGATTCACAGAAGTCAAAAATTTTACAACATCGGGGCATTTTAATTTTGGGGTCTCTATTAATCAAAAAAAATTAGTAACAAGGGAAAGGAAAAGGGATAAAAATTTGCAAAAAGTAAATTCACTGCAGCGTGCATATTTTGCAACAGAAAAAAAAAATTATATTCAAATCACCCACAGAATTAGAAGGATAATGCTGCGTGTTTGCCTTCATCATGAGCAAATTGCTTCAATTTTGGGAATTAGAAGGAGATCTAGACATTTTCTACAGACACACAGAATGGCTTCTTTCTTAGCTTTGATAACTCATACTCTACAATTAATGGGCTAACTAATAGGAGAATCTCGGGCACTAAAAGACATGGAAACTTCTTGGTTAGATAATACAATCAACTGGACGAAGTACAGAAACTTCTAACGCTATCTTTGAATTTTTTTCTTTAGTTTTGGAAGGAGTTTGAAGTTATGGCTTCATGAATACAAGAAAATTGAAGGAAAATGTGCATGGCTAGTGGTGAGCATTCAGACATCAAGAGGTAGAACAAAATAAACAACAATCACTAACCATCTGGTTTGTTGATTCCCATGCCAAATGCAACCTGCAAAGAGAATGAACCTTAATAAAAAAAATTTACATCATGACACTAATGGAGCGGAATTTATCTTCACCTACCGTGCCAACAATGACTTGTAACTTGCTTTTGCTCCACCTAAGACATCAAAGACACCCGAGAGACTTAAGTCAAACATATGATAAAGCACGTAGAGACCACCGTTTAGCAATCATGAAGGCCAGTAATTCAGATCAAGATCAAGAAATTTGGAATGCTGAACAAGATCCAAAATTCAATCACTTAACAGAAAGATCACTGTGATATGGATTTGATATTAATTTATCTAAAATTTCCTTTCCGGAAATAGAGAAGCATAAAGTTATGTTTCCATCTCACTTGTATGCTACAAATTTCCTGAACCGAAACAATCCACAACTGGACTAAAACCATACAATGCTAGCAGGAAAAGTAATTTCTAAAAATATCTGAAACAGTTAGTCTCTTTAATTTGAACTAGTACATGTCAGATTCATACGATACCCCTAAACATTTATCAAACCATTTGAGCTTTTAAGCATCCTTCCTTTATTTTTGTTTTGTTTTTCATTCATCCATATTAAAACCAAATGCAACACTCTCATTTTAAACGGATGAAATTAGTAAAGGATACATAAATAACCTAAAAGTTTTTTGTAACCTCACAACCACAGTGGAATTATTCTTTCACCATCAGGACAAAAGTGCAAGTGATGTGACAAAGCAGCCAGAAAGTGTCATGGTCCACCAACATGAACAAATAAATTTCAAATTAGTGTACCGCAGATGAACTTTCTCACGAGAATTGACATCCATATCGGCATGATAGTAATCAGCCGAAATTCCCCTGTCACGCAATTCTTTTGCAACCTACATTATTGACAAGAAGAAAAAAATCATAGCTTCATGGATAAGGATCGCAAGACAAGCTTCTATTCGAAAATTTCAGTAGACACATCCATGCAAAACAATTGAAAAGCTAAAGCAATTACAAGGGATGGCTATGCATCAGATTTTTCAGATGATAGATGACGATAAAATAAAAGAGAAAATTAAATACCTGTTCACACTCCTTTCTGGAGAAGCAATACACTATCCCAGATTCATTATTTGGATATGAAGTTTGTATATATTCAGCTATTCCGTCAACTACTAACTTTCCAACAGACGATTTTTCTCGTACCTAAACAATATATTGTGTAATTCTAATGCATATAATGTGCAGTTGAAGTTAATCAATCTAAAATTTAATGATTTACACAAAGCGAAAGAAAATGAAGTTGATGATAACTATACCATATAAAAGAGATTGGGCCTGTTCACGGTGCTCATAAATTTAATGCATTTCGGAATATGTAGCATCTCTATCAGATCATCTTGTACTTTCTTTGTAGCAGTTGCCTGGAAACAAACAACATATTGAAACTCCAACAGTTAATAAAAACAATTCAGTTGCATGGAGCCAGAAGGAAAAGAAAAATCGATAATTAATTAACAATAACATGACATACAGTTAAAGCAATCAGAGGAACATCAGGAAACTGAGTCTTTAATATACCAAGATTCTTGTAATCTGGACGAAAATCATGGCCCCACTGACTACAGCAATGTGCCTCCTGTAAGAGATTTGAAAAGTACAACCAATCAAAATCAGTAATTGAGTATATTATGTAGCTATTTGAATAATATATTGCAATTCAGCACTCGTTAACAAAATTATTTTACTTAACTTGCAACAAGAGTGGGACCAGCATAAAATCAAATTATCTATCTTTCTACACCGTAAACTGACTGCGCCAAAAAAGTGGAATGGAAAACAATGGAACAGTATGCTGAGATCACTGTCCGCTACGAAGTAATTTATGTACAAAATAGATTATCTAAGATACCAAGTGGTTGCTTTATCCAATCAAAGCTTCTTTTCCATCACTACATTCAGAATCAAAATGTCCAAAAAGGGAAATCACTCATAAAGCATAAAAGATTTAAATAGAGTTTGATACTGTGGTCTAGAAAATTCCAAATTAACAAAATTGTAGCTGCTTAAAAATTTCTCAAAATCTATGAGAAAACCTAGCACTGAATATATTCTCTTTCCCTTTTCTCAAATCCTGTTAACCCTTAAGTTAATTTATCCTGGATCCTTCCCCTCTCCATTATCTTTGTCATTCCCTTATCTCACCTCTTCCCGGTGTCAACAATCAAAATTTGTACCCTATCATCAACCCCCCAATTAACTCTCAATGTTTTATAAAATTTTATCCCACTTTGCACACTGGTCCCTACCCCCAAATGGAAGTTCATCTTTTCGATCAAATATTTCACTAGGTACAGAAGCAATGAAACGTCGTCTGTCATAAAACTGTGAAATCTCTATTTAATTGTAATCAACTGGAACAAACTGGGAGAAAGTTCCACATCTTGAAGTTTCAAAAAAACACAATCTCCTCATAGTTGCATCTCTGTTTCCTCGTGAATCCACTGTAACAAGTTGGTATATATACACCTTTTGAATTTTCCAAAGAACAGGTTCTCTCAACAACTGTAGTCTATGTTTCCAACTAGTCCAGTATATCAAGCTTCATAGAAAATCAACTTAATAAACTCACTGACGTATAAAGACAAGTAATATGTGAACACTGATATCAATAACTCATCCAAGTCGTACATAGGTAACCAATTTGACAAGTAAAAACGATATGTAGAGAGTGAGTCTGATCAATACATTTAAAAAAATAAAAACGAAAGCTTATTAATCATACTTAAAATATTCATACATCAAGAGAACGAGGAACCCTCTTTTAAGTATAAGAAAAACAAGTCTAGATGTATAATCAAGAATATATCACAATCTTCCAACCAAGAAAAAGTAAAGATAAAGGGAAGTCTTTAAACCCCTTTGGTGTATAACCCAATAAAGAAGGCAAAAATTTTGTTCTCGCTTTTAGATCACCAAGTACTTGTTCTTTTTCTAAATAAATTCTGGACTTCCTATCTATCCAAACTCCCCAAATATTTGCCAACACCACAGCTTTCCATGTAACATCAGTCAACTATACTGTGCCTTATTCGCATCAATGAGGAAAAGTACAATTAACAGAGTGTACCATATAGAGTTCAGTAAAATCATGCAATCTGTATGCTTACATCAATAGAAATTAGAGATAGACGACCAGCATGATGACATTTTTCAAGTTTTGACATAAATCTCTTGCTTTTTGATATCTTTTCCGGTGTGACATACAATATTTTGAGCTCCCCTTCACCCTTTTCAAGAGCTTTATATATGAACTTCTCATCTTCCTTGCTTGTTGTTGACGTCAACATGAATGATGGAATACCTAATGCCGCCAAACTCATTACCTAGTGCAATGATCAAAGTCAGAGAAACAGTTCTGTTTCACTACTAAAAAGACATCAAATAGTAGGCCAACCTGATCTTGAATAAGAGAAAGTAAAGGACTGACAACAAGAGAGACTCCGTTGCGAAGGACTGCAGGAAGTTGGTAGCACAGACTCTTGCCTCCACCAGCAGCCATTATTACCAGGACATCTCTTCCACTCATGATCGCATTTATAATCTGTTCATAAAGAACTGTTTAGTGGTGGACTACCGTGGAACAATCTTAGTCAAAATCAGCAGCATGTAAACGAACATAAAATCTTCTATTGGCATGTAACCGAAACAGCTCGACCTAAAACAATGATGTTTTCCCCCTATGAGTACCACAGAACTAAACAATTGAATCCAGTCAACCTACTAAAACTTTTATACAAGGTAGTTGTTCAGTAAGTAGATTAGGACAATCTTTTTCTGGTTTTTATCTTGATGTTAACCCAAATAACTAACAAAGAGAGAGATTTTTTGCATTGTTTAATTTGTTATTATCAGTGCCTTGGGATTTCCTTAGGAAGGAGATGTAGATTCTTGAGATATCAGAAGTCCTATTTAATGGGCACTTGGAGACAAAAATAATTATCATCAGGAAGTGAACCCACGTTTTTATATTGCATATCAGATCGTGCTTGGAGCTCATTACACCAATCAGCTTGAGAAAATCGAATGAATGAAGAGAGTAAAACATCAATGTCAGTTGTGGTACACTATCTGTTAAATTTCCCAATTATCAATCAGGAAGAGAAACAATGATATTGCCAAAAACAACATCTTGTAGCAATGTGGCAAGGACATTTTCATGAGAGAAGTCATTGCAAAAGTTTTTGTATTAGTAGCATCACATATTTCCTTCAATTTCTAGTAGTATCAAATAATCTGTTTTCAAGGTTTTAATACATAAGAAATGGATTATACGTACTGAACTCTATCAAATGATGATTGTGCCAAAAGGAGGAAAAGGACAAAGAAACATAATTAACTGGAATACCAGGTCAAGGCTGTAAAAAACTTTTGAGCATTCTTTCAGTTAAGCATTAAACAGCTTAATATCGAAGAGTTGCATTGATCACATTCGCAAAGATTAATGGTTTAACATATGCACCCCCGAGCGTGTTGGCTAAGCTTAAGAATAGCAAAAATGGATGAGTTACTTATTTCTTCAAAGCAACATAAGTCTGTCAAAGTAAGCCTCTGTTTGCCCACATTTTCTATAACTCAATTTTCCCCAAACTCATTTTCAACCGCACATTCTTCGAATAAAATAATTTTGCTTGTGGAACCATGACTTCTCCACAAGTTCTCCAAAAAATCACTTTTCACGAAAGCTATTCTAAAAAAATCTGTACCAAAGAGAGGCTAAGTTGTTTACTTATAAGAAAACCGTTAAAGCTTAGACAAACGACCTCTTTACCCAGAATGTCTTCAAATCAACCTCTTTTCTTCTTCAAGTGAGCTTTACAGAGTAAAAATTGAGAAAAATGTGACGGAAAGTACTAACCTCGAGCTGATTTACGCGATATGAAGATATGCCAAAAACATTAAACCTAATGTCATCAGCCCGGGAGTCCCATTCAAAAATTCCAGACCAGTTCTTCACGGAAACAGAAGTTTCATCCTCACCACAGCTTCTAGACGATTCAAAATGTTCTAACAGAGCTTTCAGTTCAGATTGTCTCTCATACAGCTCTTCTTGCTGATCAAGCAACGACTTTATTTGGCCTGAACAATCAGAGAAACAGATTAAGCCCCAGCTTGGTACATGTTCTTTAGAACTCATTTTTCCCCAAACCTCATTTTAAACCACCCGTTACTGCACGTGAATGTAAATTTTCCTTCTTTTTACCACACATTCTTCAAAAAAACACCACTTTTCATAAAATCTATTCTCAAAAATCTTCATCAAACACGCCCTAAAGAAACTAAAAAATAATAATTAGGTACTAAATATTATTTTTTAACATACAAAGAGATACCTTGAACATCTTGGAGCTTCATTTCAACGTCGAGCATCTCCTCCAAAAATTCTTCTTTACTTCCCATTTTAAACTCTCTTTTTGTGCGAAATATCCTAATTAAGAATTAAAAGGAAAAGTTAACACGTGTGGATTAGCGACAAACTCGGTCTCGCATGATAAATTGCACGTGTTAATCCTGCGAATCGAAATTGTGTTCTTGATTCTATAAAATGTAGGGTTTTGGAACTGCATTGGAGGTGCCGGGAAGGCAACTTTTCAGTGCTGTTGTGTTGTGTCGTTTCAGGTGTGAAGTGTAAATAAGGCCCGTCAATACCCGATCTGTTTAAAATTTTTATTAATCTCATAAAATATGGCTAAAATTAGTTCTTTTCAAACGGGACTACAAAATTTTTAAAATACTATTTCAAAATAAGAAATTTATGAAAAAAATTCAATAATCTGGTCGTCATAATAGTTACAAATCACGCAATGTCAATAATACATATACAATTTATGCATCATAAATACATATTTAATCACAAATTACACATTTTAATAGATCATAAATTATTTATTATTTATAAATTACTCAACTAACTAATCACAATTACTTTTCATCTCGTCCTTCCTTGTCCCACCCCACTTTACCATCCTAGGTGATAAATATGTTTTGTATACTTATATAAACCATTAAATTATTTATCATTTGGTCTTACTTTTAAGAAATTATAGCATAATCTTGTATATGTATTGTGTATTAGGCCCTTGTTTGACACCTATTTTGGGTAAAGAATTTGATTTGGATTAGTGATTGATGAAAGAATGTGTGGTTAAAAAGTAAGAAAAATTTTGAATTTATGTGTAACATTATTTTATTGATAGAATGTGTGGTTGAAATGAAGAAAGAGAAAAAAATGAGAATGAGAAAAAAAAGGATGTCAAACAAGGGCCGGTAAAATTCAGTGATTGAAGTGAAATTGGAAAAAATAAATGAAAAATAGCTAAAATAGAAGAAATTCGAAGTTCGAAAACTTAATTGTTTCGGACCACTAAACAACAATTGAAAAATACTATGAGTCAAGAATGTAAAATATAGTCAAAGTACTTTCACAAATCAATTTCCAGCAATACAAGTTATGCTCCAGATTTTCAATCTTAAATTGAAAACATTTTTCGTATAGTAAACGTTCGAATTGAAAAAATGATAATTCTATAATAATTGTATCCCTTTGAGTTAGATTTCCAATAAATTTTGAACGATTTTAATCGGATATCGAAAGAGAAAGATATTACAAAATTTCTAACGATTGTGCAAAGACATAATCATGCGCAACATGAAATCAAATTTCTTTATTTGATTGAAACTCTTTTGGAACCCAATTTGAACTTACTTCTTGACTTGATTTCACATTATACAAATGAAGAGCACGAGCAAACATTCATAGGATCTCTCTCTCTCTCTCTCTCTCTCTCTCAAATCACATTTATATCATAAAATCTATTAGAAAAACGATGAGCCAATTTAATATCTGTTGGAGAGGAAAAACAAATCTAGCACATGGATTGAATCAATAATATCAAGAACTTGAAGAATCAAAGCTCCGTGTTGAAGATCACGAAGAATAATTAGACCTCGATATCTCATTCTCATATTTATAAATTTCGAGTGTTGGCTCTATCACAATCTAGTTCTTGTTATTGATCTTCAACCCCCAACTTTAAATTTTCAAGTTCTTGATGTTATTGGTTCAATCTAGGTACTAGATTTGCTTCTCCTTTGCAACGAATATTGAATTGGCCCCTCGTTTCATAATAGATTTTACGATATGAATATGTTTTGAGAGGTGAGAAAGAGATTCCTTGAATGTTTGCCCATGTTCTTGATATATAGAAGGTGAAATTAAGTTAAGAAACACGTCTAAATTAGGTAAAAAAAATTCAATGAAATAAGGAAAGTTGTCTTCGTGTCGTGTATGGGAATTTCTTTGCACAACCATTAATATTTCTGTCAAAATTTTCTCTTCTAATACCTGATTGAGAGGATTATAAGTGTATTGAAAATCTAATTCTAATGGCTACAATATTTCTAGAAATATCGTTTTTCTTATTCGAACGTTTCATACAAGAAAATGGGTCTCAACCTGAAACTGAAAAAATGGAACATGACTTGTGATGCTAGAAATTGATTTGTGAAAATATTTTGACTATATTTTATCTTTTTGACTTTTAGTTGCATCCAATTGATTATTGGAATTCTCGAATTTTTTATTTTGTGGTCGGAATCAACTATTGAATATTTGCTCTTTGACCCTCGTACTTTGAATTTCGTTCACTTTAACTCATTTTTCGTTCATTTCTTTTAATTTCATTTCGATCATATGAGTTTTAACTAACAAACCATACATACACGAGATTATGCTATAATTTATCAAAGTAATACAAAATACCCTAATTTATGGCATAAATATTATCAGTCGACACCACCTAAATCGCTATCTCACTTCAAATCTACAACCACTGCCGCCACCAACTCAAGTACGCCCAAATGCATACAAGAAGAAGCAAAAGCAGCAACATAACGACAACAACGTGATAGAAAGAAAAGTAGACACAGCAGCACACCAAGAAGCAATAGAAGGAACACATCCACTACCTCTACGATCAACAAACTGTCACCACCAACACTGTCACCTAAATATCCTTCCACATTAGAAATATAGAAATATTAGTGATATCATCGCCTCAATGGCGGAATGGTTTTGCAACACCACTATGCTCGAAGTTTTTCTTGTAGATTTTGGCCCTATATGATGTTGTGAGGCTAATCGAAGGCAAAGGTTTTGTTTGGGAAGTTATTATATCGATGACAGGTGGTTTGTTCGATGGTATATATGGTGGTTCGAACTGTAGGATATAGGGTTTGGGTGCATTGGGGTCAATGTTTGAGTAAAAGTGTGGATAGAGATTGGGTAATGAGGAGAAAGTGGTGGAAAGCGAACTTAGGAGTTGTGACTGTGGGGATGGTAAGGGGTTTGGGATGGAAATGGGGTTAGGGTTAGGATTTCTATGACATGTAGGTAGGTTTGGAATAGTGTGAGATGGAGTTCGCCTGATTTTTAAAATAAAATTTTAGCACTTGATTTTTGAAATGACAAGTTATAAACTAAGTGCATTTAATTTCTTCTTTCAATTATGCCCATGTTTTGCCCATTTTTTTCATTTTTTTCAAACTCATTTTTAAAACACATTTTACAAAATTTACAAGTTTTATTAACTTTTCAATTACATATTTCATCAATTTCTATTAAATTTTGTTAAAATTTTAATTTTTATGTAAACCTTGGGCTATATTTGAGGCTGAGGGATGGGCTTATCACATAAGAGTTAGCCCAAGCATTTATTACTTGAGTTCAATGATACGAGGATTGCTCACATTTCTTCTACTTGTTACAATTATAGACATAGTAATTGCATCTTCCTTTTATATTAGAACTAGAGGTTCCATAGTCAATTATGCAAGGGGAAGATAATGATATTGTTCAATGAACATGAGAGGTGCCTATAGTGTAAAGGGATTGGGGAACGTCGAGTCCAAACAAATAGTCACATGGGGTATATTCTTTGGATTAATTTTGGGTGATAACGAATTTGATCGCACCTCTCCTACTAGCTATAGCTTTTAAGAAAAGTGGTTGCTTGTACATCGATATAGGCCCACGTTGGAAGGTATGATCCATGTTTATACAATTATCCTAGTAGCATTGAAAACTTAGAGCTAACCTTCTCAACCTACACATGTTGCAGTGATCAATCCTTTTACTTTACTTCATAATATTTTGAGTAACAGAATTATTTTTTGTATATATTTTGTAGTATCTTTGTCTTTAATAGGCGGTTTTTTTATATCTATTTTAATGTATTATTTTTTTAACGAAATAAGATTATATTTTAATATTCAATTACAAGAGATAAAACTTTAAAAAGATCGAAAAAATGGTAGCTGAGGTCTAAAAACTTTTAGTGAGTTGCAACTATTACCCTAATCTTTCGTTGTTGTACACATAATTTCAAGCCTTTTATTTAGTTGTAGTCGGACGACAAAAACTTTCACTTGACCATCAATTGACCAAAAAAAAAAAAAACAATTGGACTTAATTTGATCAATTTTAGAGGGAAAAATTGCAACTTTACAATTTTTTGAAGAAAAATTAAAATTATTATTCATCTTCTTCCTCAAATTCCCAAGGCATTGCTTAAATGTGATATCAATTAGAAGAAAAGGTACTTGCTTAGAAGGTGGTTAATATTAAGATCTACATCTTTTTACTACTTTGCAACTCTCCAATGCTAAAGGTCTTATTCTCGGTGAAAAACGTAAGTTCGACCCTAACAACACATAGAGAGGGGTGAATAGGTGTAATATGCGGAATTTAAAAATTCAAACTAATTAAATAGCAATAAGTCACTTCATATTAGTCCTAAGTTTGAATATCGAAATTTATATGATCAATCAATAAACAAAATGAAAGCAGTAAATCAACACCAAGATGATCTCAGAGAAACCTAATTGGGAAAAATTTCGGGCACTCTGCCAGTCAATCAATCAACTATAAACGAATATAACAACATATATATTTAAATCATTTTGTTCATAGAATTTGTCTATAACATAAAACAACTCAAACCTAACACTCGGCATAAGGACTGCACCAATCATATCCCTGATGCATCACCATCGATCCTTTCAGAAAGAGTTTCAAATGAATTGTGCCCATAATTTTTAGAGTAATACTCCCATTTTTAGAGCTTAATTATCTACTCTCTGCTAAGGCTCCCAATATCTCCACCACAAATGAGAAAAATTCCATGGTCAAATGCGTAATTCACAAACTGGTTCTTGAAAAATGTGAGAGTACAATTATTGAGAACAATATTAGTCGAGGAATTTTAGGTGAAGAAAGGAAAAAAGTAAGCATAGCACATGAAATGATGATAAACCCCTAGTGTGTTAATTCTTGATGAGCCCACGTTGGGACTGGATTCCATGATGGTGTTCTACCTGGTGGAGACTATGAGGTCATTGACAAGAAAAAGGGCAAAATGATAGTTACGTCAGTTTATCAATCGTCGAACCATGTTTACAAGGGGTTTGACTTGATGATGGTTTTGTCTGATTGGAGGTGTATATATTTTGGTATAGGGAATGATGTCATGAATTATTTTCAATCTATCGGGTTCTTTCCTAATATCCCTTTTTTAGAACATAAAAAATTGAAACATTCAGTTGAACAATAATACTAATCCAAACAATGGGTAAAATGAAATGGTAAAAGAGAATGACAACGAATCGGAGTATTCAATATGAGTCTTACTTTAAAAATGATGGGCTCAATTCATTTGAAACCCTTTTCTAAGAGAGGTGGTAGGTAGGTAGGAGAGGGTAGCGTAGGTGAGTTTGATCGATTGTGAGGGGATAGGGTGAGGTAGTTGTAGGGCGTGGAGTTGGGAATCACGGAAGAAGATTAATATTGTTTTTTTTTTCTTTCTATTTTTTTTAAGAAAAATGTAAAGTTACAATTTTATACTTCTATATTTTTTCAAATTAAGTCAATTTTTATTTTTATTTTTATGGTTAATTAATGGTCAAATTAAGGAAATCTGTCCATTTATCTTTCAGTTGTAATGAATTGACAGGTATTGCATAGTGGGTATCACAAATAATAGGTTTGGGTGAAAGTTATAGTTTAGTGAAAAATTTGGATTGCAACTACCATTTTCTCAAAGACAAATATGATATTTAATATATTAAAGATTTGATTTTGATAATATCAAGAATTATTTTTTTTTTTCCCATTTCCTCTCCTATAAAATGACATTTCAGAGCTCTGGCACACCGCTCTCCACAATTTACCCTTTCCTTGTCTCATAATTAGACCGATTCTACCTAAAATTGACTCAAATTCTCCAAATTTACACAAATAATATTTAGAATTTGAGAAATGAAATCTTAATCACACCCTAGAAAGGGTTATATTATCAATGACAATCTATTTTTATACTTAGTGTCATCATATACACTCAATTTGATTTTATTTTACCATGGTCATCAAACTTTACACTTAGTATCATCACGGCCACTCAATTTAATTTGATTTCACAATGACCATCCAAATTCATATAACGTTTTACCATGACCACCCAATTTCATATAGGTCATGTTTGATTGCAACAAATTCCATAAAAAATATCACATTCGAGTAAAACAAATTTCACTTTGACCATTTGATTGCAACGTTAAAATAAAAAACTGAATTCCAAGGTACAACCATTTTAAACTGCATTTTCTTTGTTTTTATGGAAAATGAATTCCTATGAGTTTTGTGGGTTTTTATTTTCCAACTAATATGGAATTGAAATTCTTTTTCGTCATTGCCTATCAAACGGACACATAATATTTTATTATGATCACTCAACTTATTTTTACCCTTTTCACTAATTTTATAAAG
>CAIGRB010094033.1:0-24915 GCA_903798255.1 Fraxinus quadrangulata | reverse complement strand
AAATTTATTTTATATATATAATGCAAAATTACTATTTTACTCTTTTTAAAATTAATGAAAGTAGTGAAAAGAAGTAGAGTAGTCATAGGGAAGCGTTATACGAAATTAAGTAGTCATGGTAAAACGTTATATGAAATTGGGCGATCATGGTGAAATAAAATAAAATTGGGTGTTTATGGTGACATTAAGTATAAAGTTGGAGGACCATGATGAAACATAATCATATGGTGACATTAAGTATAAAGTTGGAGGACCATGATGAAACAAAATCAAATTATATAGACATGATGATACTAAGTATAAAATTTGGATCGTTATTGGTGAATTTAATCCCCCAAAAATCATGCATTGCAATTTCAGGAATGCCAACAACTACCTCACTACTAGTACCACCACTGCAAGAAACCCCAATGCCTACCACCAACACTACCATCCCATTATGATTCCTCTTCCTGCTCCTCCTTTGCCACCTCTCCGCACCTCCTGTGGTAGCGACGGTACCGATGGTGATGAGTTTTCGACGAGGGATGAGAGATTCCCTCAATGGAGCAACCAAGAAACAATGGATTTTATTGAAATCAGGGCGCAGTTTGATAGGGACTTGGCCACACCAAAGAGGAACAAGAATCTGTGGCAAATGGTGTCCTACAGATTAAGGGAGAAGGGTTACAGGAGAACTAATCAGTGCAAATGCAAGTGAGAAAATCTTGTCAAGATACAAGGTATGTTCATGCATGCATTTGATGAACTTGTATTTCTCATTTTTTTTTTCTGGTTATTGTTCTTTAACTTTCTGCAATGTGAAAGCTTGGTGTTTGATTAACTTTGGATTGTCATAAGGCTATTTTGGCTGGAAATTTTGGAAAATGATTTCAGAATAGTATAGAATTGATGTATTTCATTCATACTTTAGATATCATCTAAATTTGATATTTAACTTGTTTTTACGAGTTTTAGAACGTTTTAATGTGTGTTTTGATATTGTGATATATGTTGATGAAATTGAAGAAAATAAGTAAGAGTTGGCAAAATTGGAGAAAATGACTAAATTGTAAGAGATCCAAAGTTCGGGGACTAAAATATAAATACTCAAAAGTTGTGTTGGACCTCAAAATGAAGATTCGAGAGTGTTTAGAGTCAATTGGATGAAGAAATAAGTCAAAGGGATCAAATATAATCAAAATATGATCACACATCAACTTCCAACCAAAAAAGTTATACTCCAGATTTGTAATCTCATATTGAGACTTATTTTTAATATAGCAAACGTTTGAATTGGAAAATAATATATGTAGCAAAGTTGTATCCATTTGAGTTATCTTTCCAAAGTATCTTGAATCACCTCAATTGGATATCAGGGAAAAAAATTACGATAAAAATACTAAAGGACGCATAGTGTAGTTTTCCACCCGAAAGCGTTACTAAAAATCAGCAGAACATCGCGTCGCTGCAACAGTGGAGCTGAGGCGCCGCCTGTGCAAGAAAACGGGTTTTAATATTTTTGGACTCTTTTCTTGGCCCAACACGACTCCAACCATTCCAAGATTTCAAAATACTATAAATACAACCTTGAAGACCTAATTCTAGAGGGGATAAAAGGTTCAAGAGGCAAGGAAAAATTCAAAACAATTCTTTAAAGAGGCAAATATGAAAAATATCAAGAGATTCAAGAACAAGATAAAGAAGAACAAGAGAAGAAATTGAAGATCTACATCCTAGTTTTTCTATTCTCTTTCCTATGTCTTGTTATATGAATTGTAGTATTTTTATAGATTATATCATGAGCTAATTTCATTATCTAGGGTTTTGATTGTAGCAAAAAATTTGAGAATATTGATTGATTAATTTTAGTTATTTCTATTAGAATTTCTGCATGTGTTTATTTGTGTTATGAATTTAATGCTTTCAATTAATTGGTATCTAATTGAATAATTTGATACTAATCAATTCAAACACTCGAGAGAGGGGATTTTAGGCGTGATCATAAGAAATAACACAACATAGAAAATTATAGGTTTTGAGAGAATGTATAATTCATTTAAAACATATTCCATTTAAGAACCACGAATTTTAGTTATTTCTATTAAATTTTTCGCATGTGTTTATTTGTGTTATGATTTTAATGGTTTCAATTAATTGGTCACTAATTGAATGAATAGATGCTAGTCAATTCGGACACTCGAGAGAAGCGAATTTAGGCACTATCATAAGATTAACACAACATAGATTTTATAGGTTTCGAGAGATAGTATATGATCTATGAAATTTACTCCATAAAAGAATCATGAACTTGATAATTTCTAGATTTTAATTCGAAATAGAGATACTTGAATTAATTTTTAGGATTAATTTTTATCTGACACTCGAGAGAGGGGGTAGAATTACATTAGGGTTCTTATTTATAAACATAGAAAATTGATTAGAGATAACTAAGTTTTTAAGAATCATATTTGATAGTTAGGTGAAATCATAACCTTAGGCTTTCTCACTTGATTATTTTTCTAACTGCATTTATTTGTTGAATTCGTCACCATATTATTATTATTTTTAAATACTGATTATAAAATTTATTCATCTAGATAAAATAGAGGCTATATAATTATAGTACTTGGTAAAAATTTGAATTATAATTCATGTGGGTTTGACACTCTTACTTCAATACTATATTACAAAACTTGACACCGTACATTTGCGGTATAATTCACGTTATAGAAAACGCGTGACAAGAATATTTTCCAATGACATTGTACCAAATGCGCTACCTAAGTGAGGTCGATTTTTCTTTTTTTTTGAATTTTTTATATTTTTAAAGTTTGTGATTGGTGAAATGAAGTTATAGCTCTTGAAACTAGAATATCTTTATCTTAAGTCCAACTATAAATATATGTAGTACAGAGCTTGTAAAATAGAGATATGACGTTTCTTATTGTGATGGGAAAAAATTGTAAGATTTGTTTTTTGATTAATTTTAGGGTGGGGGGAGCGACGAAAATATTGGTAGTAATTTTCTAATAGGTTAGCCAATAACCTTTTCATAGTTCCCATTCTTCACGGGGTATGATACGTAACCTTTTATTGAAATGTGATTGTGATTGTGTTTGCCTTTTCATTTTTAGTAAATATCCTCTCGAAATTTAAGACCCCATGACAAAATGAAGAGTCCTATTAATTCAGGCCTTGTGCAGATTTTGCTTTATATATCTTTTTATAAGATTTGATTTATTTTGCGTTCCTTGCTATCATGTTATTGTAAAAGTCCTAGTCGAATCGATCTGTAATGTGGCTATGGGCAAAAATGCCTTTTGTACTTGTTTGATACTTTGGATTCCTGGAATTGTAAGGTTATCAAGACATCATTACATTTGTGGTTCACTGTTACTTATATTAGCTTAAAGCTTAAGTTAGTCAAACTATTTTCCAGAGTATGGTTAGATTACATTTCTCTCATAAACTTGGGTGGTTCTGACAAATGAATTAATATCTTCTCTCATAAAATTACTTTTTGGAGTAAGCTCAGATTACATTCTGTAGGACTCATAATTTTTATTACTTTCACCCTCTTATTATGCACACATTTCGTAGGAGCAACAACTTATACTCTAATAAAAGCTTTGCCTAACATATTATTTGTGCTAATATTAGAGCTCCGTACAATGTCTGATGCAGGATAGGAGAAGAAAACAACAAGAAAGTGGTGGAGAAACCAAAGAGAATGGGGAAAGAAGCAGGAGGAGAAATCAGAGGAGAAGAGGGAAGAGAGGAAACATGGCTGCAAGCCAAAAACTCAATTCATTTTTATTCATTCATCGGCTGTTGCAATTACAATAAAAACCTATATAAATAGTAAAAAGAAACATACTAGTGACGAGATTGGGTCAACCAACTACTACAAGCCCAATAATAATAAAAATATAATTAATAAAAATAAACAATAAAATAGATCGTGATATCCGCATCAGCTCTCTCGAGATGGGAGAAAACTCGACCTTGTTGAGTGGATAAACTTCGACCACAGGGGACGATCTTTCGTAATAACCAAATATTGAAACTCAACAAATGATGCCAACGCCAGTTGCAAATTGTCCCTAAGAATATGATCTGTATCAGGTGAAACTACCCAACGATCAAGGAAGCACCAAATTTCTCCATCATTGGTTAATACAATCTGTTCATATAAAATAATATCAATTGTATCTTTATGTGCTGTAATAGATGAGATTGAAGTAGAAATATTAAAATGGACATGTTGGGGGTCCACATAGCTAAATATAAAAGGATCATCAAATGAATTGAAACAGTATTTGTAAGTAATGAAGTCCTCAATATTTAAAGTAGAGTTGTAGCCAAAATGTGATAAAAGATCAATGACATGTGCATTTGGACCAACATGCTTTATAATTTTAAAATGACCAGTACTACGAGCTTGCAATACAACATAATCTCCAATATCAAATTCAAAGTGTCGTTTATGCAAATCATCTTGAAGTTTAAATGATGCACTATTTGCTTTAAATCGTTTATTAATCTCAATATGTTACAAATGCCTCAGTTGACATCGAAACACTAACATGTGGGGACATGAGAATAAGGCCTAAAGGCTTCATATGTTCATAACCATTAATAAATTCAAAGGGACTCATACTTATAGACTGATTCACAGAATTTTTATGTATAATTTGAACTGTTGGCACTATCAAATTCCAATTCTCAATATTTTCCTTGAAAATGGCATGATTACGCAAATCAATAGCACCTTTGGGTTGGGTAAGGGTACGGCACACAACACTTGACCGAGAGGTATCTGGAACAACGGGTACAATATCTAGATTCATAGGAAAAATTCGAATACTACCTAATGAGGCGTTTTCACTATCAACCAAGTCATCAAATTCTTCAATTTTAGGTTCATATAGTTGATTTTCTAACCGCTCATCTATTATATTCTTTTATTTTTCAATGACTAAGGCTTGATTAGGGCATTTGGAAGAGATGTGGTCAAAGTCCTTACAGTTGAAGCACTGCAAATGAGAAGAAATTTTTGAAATTTTTGAAATTGTACCTTTATTTTTGAACCCAGGAGAAACATTAGATGGGGAAGGTCTTTTAATAGACTTAAGAGGGAAGTGGTGCCGAGGAGATTGGTGTATGGTTGTCACCATGCTTTTTATACAGAGTACCAATAATCAACTCAAAATCTCGCGCTAAAGAGTAAGCATAATCAAGAGTAATGACACCCCGAAGGAAAAGCTCACGCCTAAGATCATCTCTTAGACATTGTCTAAACCTACTCAAAGTTAGGACCTCATCCTCAATGACATGACATTTCATTCGAAATTTCTCAAATTGAGCAATATACTCAGTCACTAACCTATTCTCTTGTTTAGGGGCAGTCTATTGAGTAAGAACTTCTAAGCAATCGTCAGAAGTAACTTTATTGTTTCTAAATAAACGCTCCTTATGACGTGGAAGAGAATAAGTATCATGACGGTTATAACCTCGTTCTTGCTTACGAACCTAATCTCCATCCTTACGGTCATGTCGAAAATACTTTTGATCACCTTGTCGACGACGATATTGTCTATTATAGGACACTTTAGAATTTTCAGTATCGGTCGAATGAGAGATTTGCTTAAACTTGTTGAGACGAGCAGCTATGCTCCTACGCTCTTCAAGATTAGCAGCCATCTCAATTTGGACAGCCGTTAATTGAGCTTGAAATTGTTGTTGGTTAGTGGCAAATTGTGCTAATTGTCTAGTGAGGGCATCAAATTGGGATGAGTCCATGATCAAGTTATTGGAATTAGATATGATAAGACGATCCTATGCAGCTGCAAGCAATGGAGAGATTAATGAACAATAAGAGCAAGCAACGAAAAATAACAACCTAGACATTTAACAAAAAAATTTAATTTTTTTTTGGATTATATAAATTCAAATATGACAAGCTAATACTGCTGATACATGTAAAATGCAAAACATGGATCAAATACTAGTCAAAAACTCCGATCACGTAAAATAAGTGGGGTAAAATGGGAATTTGACAAGTCAAGGGAGTCGGTTACGTGAACTTTAAGATAAAATTATGGGAATTCAACAAATCAATGGATGGTAAATTTGTGGGAATCCAACAAGTCAATGGACTCGGTCACGTGAACGCTAAGTAAACTTAGAATAACAGCAGCATAAAGAAATTAATCGAAGCAAATTTAAAAAGAAACATTAATATAAATCAACGATAAATAAAACAGTAGCTCCCCTGTTGTTCGCCGAGATCATGTGAGCACCAAGTAATTGATCACTAAAAACAAGAAACAATAGCTTCCCATTTAAAGTAACTGAACCAATTAGCAGGTCAAAGAGAAATACCTGCAAAATGTTAAAAATAATTTTTTTTCACTCTTTTTTTTTCCACACTTTTTTTTTTTTTTGCTAAAAGTTAATCACAAAAATAGGACCTAAAATCGAGTCCAAAACTGAAAGGAAATTACAAAAAATAAGGCCTAAAACCGAGGCCCAATTACCAAACAATTAACTAAATAAAAGGATCAAAAGCCTAAGCTAAGGCCCAAAATGAAAATCAAATAGACTTTTTTTTTCAACTAAAACAATATAATAAAAGTAGGGACCTAAACGAAGGCCCAAATCACTAAAATGAAGTTACAGGACACAAACAGAGGGCCAACTTAGAGGTTAAGCCCAATTGACAATAATATCTATATTTATATATAGGTTGAGCCCAATTGACGATAATGCCCAAATTGAAAAATTACCCAGTAAACGGAACAAGGCAAACTTCACTTTAGGCAAAGGGCTCGACACTGGTAGAGGGCTGACGGGGAGCGACTAGTGGTGGCCTTCATGCGTGGGCCTTCGCGTGGAGGGTTTGCTACTGGAGGTAAGTACTGGCGATCATGGAGTTGCGGCGGGTACAGTTTGGCTTTTGGATTTTGCGGTAGCGTCTTGGGTGTTCTGTAAAGTGCGGTCAACGGCTATTGAATTTTTTTTTGTGCGGACGTCGGTGTGGCAGCGGGAGGTTTGGGCGAATGTGGAGGGTGATGCTTGGTGGACAAAAAGTCGGTATTGACCGGCTAGGTTGCGGCGGTTGTAGGAGGTATTTGGCGGCGGTTACAAGTGAAGTGAACTATTGATGCTATGTAATGGAGAGTGCTGAAAGTGATGAATTGAAGTGGAATTAGGTGGTGAAATGTTGGTGCGTATGGATTGATGCCGAGGTTGATGCTGTGAGTTGCTGGTTATTTTTTGTGAGGGTTATGTGTAGTGGTGCTGGTTGGGGGTTGCACGGGTAGCAGAAAACTCGATTGCAAACTGGTGAAGGTGCTGAGAAGTCGTGCAGTTTGATTGTTGACTCCAAGTTTAGCTATGATACCAAATTTGATATAGAATAGGAGAAGAAATCAGCAAGAAAGGGGTGGTCAAACCGGAGAGAATGGGGGAAGAAGTCGGAGGAGAAATCAGGGAAACAGAGGGAAGAGAGGAAACGTGGCTGCAAGCCAAAAACTCAATTCATTTTTATTCATTCATCGTCTGTGGCAATTACAATGAAAACCCATATAAATAGTAATAAGAAACCTACTAGTGACGAGTTTGATCCAACTCACTACTACAAGTCCAATAATAATAAAAATATAATTAATAAAAAATACAATAAAATAGATCATGATGTCACCATTATGCCCTATACAGAATAACTCACCTAAAAAATTCGAAGAAGATGAAAGCTTGAGTACCGTTAATCTCATCGATGTCACCAGAGAAGGAGGAAATATAGTCAGTAAAATCTTGAATAAAGATAAATGATTTTTCTTTCAAGTAATAATCCTACAAAGAAAAATCAAATCCACAAGTCCAACCATCAAATAAAAGAACTTTACACACATAAAAAAAAAAAAAACACTTTCAGATTACAATCAGATGAAGCAAGGAAAAGAATTGACGAATTTAAAGTCCCTCAAAAAATGGAGAGCAAATTCTAGGAAGAAAGAGTTGGCAAAGGCTGAAGAAAGAAAAAGGTTACGTGCGTCGGATGAGAGATTGGAAAATAGAGAGCAAATTCTAGGAAGAAAGTTGGGAGATGATGAAGAAGAAGGTTGCGTGTGTCAAAAAAATGAATAAGAAATTAAAAGAACAAAAAGAGCATCGTTTTGCCATAAGTTAAGGCAAAATGACATCGTTTTGCACTCAAAATGAGGAAAAATTAAAAACTAAGGGAAAAAAAAAGGAAAAAAAATTGGAAGCGGATTGGATCATATTGCATCTACAATGCACTCCTCATTGCCGTAGGGATATTTAAAAATAAAAAAATTTCTCCACTCAGTGCGGAGACATGATGCGCGGACACCGGACACCGTGTCCGCGTTCTCCGCACACCGCGTAAAATTTTTTATTTATTATAAAACACAATTAAGATGTCTGGAACCAATTTAAAAGATAAAATCAAATTCTTCAAAATAGAAATACAAATCAAATTATCCAAACTCCAATACGTCGTTGTCTTTTTTATAGATATGGAAATGGATATATATAAGACGCGTGTATAAAATGTATAAAAGACGTAAAAAATCATAAAATTGGAAGACTGAAGAAGTGAAAAATGGGAGAATGAAGAGTAACATCTCATTGGATTGCAAGGAAGTGCCCTTTTTTAATATAGTAAGATTTATTTTTAATTACACATTCTTTTAATAAAATAATTTGATTATCAACACATAATATTTTTTAATTTTTAATTATAGCTCCTGTTCGATGGGAATAAAACCAAAATTTAACAGAAATTTTTTTAAGAAAAATTAATAAAATATGTGGTTAAAAAAATGTGGCTCCCGTAAAATATATGATTGAAATTTTTTGTTGGCTTTAAAATTTTGATTTTAATTATTCGCCTACGGAGACATATTCCCTTAAAAAATTATTTTTCACAGAATCGCCTAACAAAAACTCAAAATAAATCATGCATGATAATTTGAAATTATTAACAGACCATTTTTAATTTTTTTGCCGTTGAAATTCATAAGACGACTTTGCCCTCACCCCAATTCCCATCAGCCGTCCAGCGGTTTATCAACACTCACAGCACAATTTGGTCATTTCACCCTCCTGTGTGCCATCCCGTTCTCGCACGAGTGACACAACACAGGTGTCGGTCGCACGTGCCACCCCCACCCCCACCCCCAACTCCATTATCACTGGCTTCGATGAAACCCCTTCTCTCTCTAAATTCTTCACTCAAATCCAACACACTGCTTCACTCACATATATATACAGTATATCTATAGAAAGAGAAAGAGTGTAATCTTCAATTTTATTTCCATATCACAACTTTACAGTTCAACATCGATTACTTTCTTTCTCTATCACTCTTTCTTAGCCGAGCAGCTGCAATTACGCGGATCAAATCTACCATCGCTACTATCACCGCCAGGTACTTTTTACTTTGTTAATTTTTACTAAAAAATTGCTTAATAGTATGAATATAAGCACGCTTACTGGAAAATAAACCAAATTTTCCTTTTCCTGTTCGAATTGAGCTGTTTCTTAGGGAAATTATGAAGTTAAAAGATGTTTTCAGCTGTTTGTACTGTGTGCTTTGCCTATCGTACTTATGATTTTGCTGTTTCTGGTAATGAGCGGAAATGTTGACTAATTTTGATCCACCTTTTTCTGAACGAGTTACAAAGTAAAACTGAATTTTGGATTAATCCATCAGTTTTTCTACAACTTACCAGATATGCATTTTGTCTATTATTTGACGTTACTATATTTATCTGTCTCTTATTTTGGTGATGATTTCTTTGCTACCTATAATTTATTGTTATCATGTGCAACTACTGTAGTAGAAATGTAGTCACATGGCTTATCTCAACTGGTAATCCATTATCAAAATGTTGAGAATTAATAAAATTGGATGCTAAAGGTCTATTAGTAATGGGGTGTGGTTCTGTGAGTTCTAATTCTTGCAACTGCCATTAACATATTTGAGACACTGAAAAATGGTAATAGCGAGAGTTGTTAAAAACGATGGATAAGTGAGATAGGAGATACAAGGCTGTCTAATCAGGAACATAGAAATTGAAAGAATCAATCAATCAAATGGTTGGAGTTTCAATCTTCAAAAGCCTGTAATTGTAGCAACTTTTTGATTCATCATAGTTTCCAAAAGTATTTTGTTCTTAATTTTGAATATTGTGCATCATTGGGAGGCTACTGGTCCGACAATTTTCTAGCTCGTTACCTGATGTCACTGTGATAGTAAAGAGAAGAAAAAAGGGAAAAGGCTGCCAATTCACGTTTTCATATTTTGGTGTCACATGGAACCTCTAGTCACATTATTTTGCTCTCTAGTTGTGACGTCTATTATTTTCATTTCTTTTGTTATATTCCAATTTTAATTTTTCAGGGTTGCTAGTCCTGATAGTTGTGAATAGGTTTGTGAATAATACATAATAATGCTTCACAGATTCTTTTAGTCTCTCTTTGCATGTAGAAAGTTGTTATTGGATATTACATTAAATAAATAAAACAGAGTATTTCTTTTGCCTTCTAGGAAGTAGATAAAAAATTGGAATGCCTAAAAGTGTCAATTCAAGGATTGTATTTTTTCAGTCTAAGTTAACGAGAATTATCGTAATTGAAGTGTCACCGAAGTGCACCTGTCTTGGTTTTGCTGTTTGGAGAGAGAATTTGGGAAAGATGCTCGTGTATAAGTGATAAATCAAGAATAAAATTATCTTCAATTCACAAATGGGATATGCTTCTTATGGCTTTTGCAGAGTTCCCATGTTGGCAGAGAAAGTTAAATGAATCAACAATGGCTAACTTAATGAAATATCAGAGTGCTTGTCCATGAATGAACTATTTGTTGTGACAACAAAAAAGCGTAAAAAAATGGTTTTGTTGATGCAAGATGTTGATTTTGGTGCAAATTTTCATGGGAAGGATAATTAACAGAGAAACAAAGACAAAGAGAATTATGGAAACGAGCGAGTGCATGAGCTAAAAATAAAATGATGGAAGTCATATTGACCGATTAGGTATGTAAGCATGGAAAACGACTTGAGTCGCACATGACATGACATGGATACGTTAAAATTAGGACAGAGAATTCATATGACACATTCAGAATTAACTTATTCAGTGTCTAAGTGTTGTGTCCGTGTGTGGGTGGGTTGAGAGAGGGGGGTGGGGGTAAAATTTTAACAATATGTTAGTCTAAAATCTCATCCATCTTCTTTTATGTTATCATTTTTCAATGCCTTCTTGGTGAAATCTTTAGCATTTGATACTTGGATTATTTAAAAAATTATACACATTTAAATGTTAGATTTACTGTTTTGCTTGCTCTTGAAGTGACCATTAAATGCATGACTGGTGTTGGAGAAGTATGAAATTAATATTTCAATTAGTGATTATTTCAATGATGCCATAGGAGCAAATATGTGTCTTAAAAGTATTGAGAGCAACAGATAACCAGTGCATGGTTGATACACTCTGCCTCCTTGTGCATTTTAATTCCATATGGTTTATTGAATGATTTGTAATTTGTCATACAACTGCAAAGGAGTTTCATGGTTCAAATTGAGTGTTCCCAAGTTAAAATGTGGTTAAAATGGTTTAATGATTTAGGAGGGGAACAATCCTCAGATTGCTAATATGAGGCTTTCGATGGAAAGAATGGTGGCTGTACATTGACAGCTTTAAGGAGATAAATTCATGGGTTATCAAGTGGAAGTACCTTACTAGAGTAGTATTTGTATGCTCGAGAATAGGATGTTTGCGTTTCAATGTTAATCACGATAATTATTTTTTGGTCATCGGTTCTCCTGTAAGTCTTATTATTATCTAGAAACACTAACCAGGCTGATAAAGTTTGTTGCTTCTTGTTAAGTACCGTCAATTACTGAGAGTCAATCTCCTACGCCAACATTTTGGGTGCAAATTTTGGTTCCACTATCATTTAATGTGTCATACTAAACAATAATAACAGCAAACCAAGCCCTTCTCCCAATATATTTAGCGTCGTCTAAACAAATCTTTTTCTGCTAGGTGTTCTGTTCATTGTGCTCCTATGTAATGTGTATTAGGAAATGTTTGCATAAGATTTGACTGAGTTTTACATTTGGCAGTTAACCTACCACAGCATTCCTCCTTTTGCCTGGACTTGGTAGTGGCTATGAAAAACTCTTGTTATGTTAAGCATTCCAAACAAATGCTTTGTAGAGTACTAATTGTGTTTGCATTACTAGAACTGGACAGTCCTTGGTCATGACTCATGACTAGCAAATTATTATTCATCAATACTCGTGGCTCGCACATCATTATTCATTAATACTGAATGTCCATTTGCCACGTTTGTATGGATTTTCTTCCAGTGTTTGTTAAAAGATAGATATGAAGTTATTTACTGTAGTTTTGAAGTCATTTTTATTTAATTATAATAATATCTATTTGACAATATTAATTGTCTCAGGGGGCCTTTTCTTATCTTTCTTACAGCAGCCAATTGATGGCATCACCAATTTGATAAATTCATGAGTGCATGTCCACAGGAACCCTCTGTACAGTTTTGCACTTCTGATGTTTTGCGGTAACCTTATTATACCCAACCAGCGCCAAAATGGGCAGCTTCTCTGCGAATTTTTCCCAACCATTGATTTTATGCATCTTACTGCTTCACACTCTTGCAAAAGAAATCGAGGCTCTCGATCCTGATGGTATTTTGGTTTATTTTGGTTTATTTTTGTTCAAGTTTTGTCTTTATTTGGCATGCTGTTTAATTTTTATATTCGACTCCTATTTTCATTTGCACTACATCAAATATCGCGGTATAAGTTTTTAACTCAACTCCCATTTTCAATTGGCACAAGTATCCATGTGATTGACAATGTAGACCTAAATATTTTCACACTGATTTATTTCAACTTTGACCAAATATTGTATTTCAGTTATGCAATCATTATGATGTATGAGTCCCTTGAAGTTGATTAAGCTTCTAGTTGTTATACAGCCTGGTCAGATCTTAGCATTCATACAATTTCTGTTCAATTCTTTTTAACATTTCGCATAATGGAAGGTCACAGAATCTTGAAATATCATTGTTATAATGTAGTTGCATAGTCTGCACCAAATAGCGAAGGTAATGAGAATGCTCAATTCCTGTAGGCTGGTTTATCATGTTAGCATAATCTTTGAAGTAGGAATTTTTAGATTTGAAAATTGCTTTGTTTTGTGATTTGCAGGCCAAGCTCTAGTTAACTTTAGGACAGCCATCGTTAGCTCAGACGGTATTCTGCTGCAGTGGAGACCAGAGGATCCTGATCCATGTGGCTGGAAAGGAATAAAATGCGAACCCAAGACAAAGAGAGTTAAAGCCTTGTGAGTTCCATGAAATTAAGATTCTTTAAATCTTATTGAAATTTATGAAGTGTCAAAAAATTACTTAGTCATTGGACCAAGAGTACTTATTTTCTGAGTTGTTCCTTTTATTTTTTCCTCCATTTCAAATATAATGACTTCATTTTTTGCGACAATAACATTTGATTTCAATTACCAAAAAGCAGATGTTTCATTTCATTAGATATCTAAATTACTCTCAATGTAATATCTATATCTGTAGTTCTTGTACATTCTAAAACCAATTGGCAATGACACGATCACTTATCTTGGTTTATGCCAATCATCAAGAAAGTAAATGGAGAACTACACAAAGTACTCCACTTTTCAACTCCTAACTAAATTATTGTGCCAAGTCCAACCAAGACTTTCAGTTTGGGACAGACGTAGAGAGTAATTATTGCTCGCGGAATGACCAAACATAAAAAGTATATATGAAGCCAAAAAAATTTCTTCTTTCCACTGATTCTTAGGAGTCCCATAATCCTGGTCATCTACATTACCACAGTATACAGTTTTAGCTCGTGCATTGATACTACGATCAATTTATATAAGAAATTTTTGGAACTAATATTTTCATCAAAATCAAAGATGTTGATTCTATATTAAGCAACGATTCTCTTTCTTCTCCTCTCTTCTTTCGTTATATGCTACAAGTTTGCTTCTTCTTTACTTTTAATATTAACTTGGTTTTTTATCAAGCTTTTGGTTGTGAACATTGCATTTCATTTCATTCTAGCTGTGGATACATTGACTGCATTCGCAATTTAATGTATAGTCGATTTATGCATAAATCTATTGCTAAATGTTATCAGTATCATCAATTTTCCAGGAGCCTTCCTAACCACAAGTTGAGTGGCCCCATATCACCCGATATTGGGAAGCTAGATAGTCTGCAATTTCTGTATGTCTCTTTCACTTCTTCTTTCGCAGCTTATTACTACGCCTACCACTGATAATAAGATGAACCGAATTTGTCTAGAGCTCTTCATGGCAACAACTTATATGGGGAAATCCCTCCAGAACTGGGAAACTGTACACAGTTGCAATCAATGTAAGTAGAGCTAGTGGTTCTTGCTTCTGAAGTTTATGCTATTTTCAACATTACTGGAAGCTTAGCTTTAATAATTTTAATCCTGAAAACATAGTAAAGAACGTGGTTATGTTACTTGAAGTATTTAATTGATGATCTTAAACTTAATTATTTTAACAATCTGCTCATCTCTACCAAAGGAACTGCATCAAAGGACCGTATTGAGTTTATTTAAATTTCACAGCTTTGGTTAACTTTAAGCATGTAGACTAGATTAATGAATATTCTTGTTGGAGCAGTGTAATAATATAATATGTTTACTATGTTACGTTGGTCTCAATGTTGCCCGTCCCTCGTCCACTCATAAAACAAAAGCTAGGGAAACTGATTTTTAATTTCTCAAACTATATCTAAACGTCGAGCACTTTGAGTCTGATGGATTCTGGCAGAATGACCACCAGAGGCTTGGTTGTTTCATTTGATTCAAGAAGCTAATCTGTCTTACTTTTATTCAAATTTTTGAGTGATGAGTAGATGAGCTGAAAAATGAGGATTCATAATTGGAATAATATCTCTTCACCATCATTGTTAACCTTTCTATATCATTTATTTTTTAAAATCTTGTGTCAAGTGAAAAATTCCTGATTCTCTTTTTATACAGATTTTTGCAGGGTAACTACTTAAGTGGATTGATTCCCAATGAATTGGGAAACCTATCTCAGCTTGAGAATTTGTAAGTAATTTTTGCAATTGCTTAATTTTTAGTGTTTTGTATTCTTAATCTTAGCTTTCTGAACTCTATTGATAAGATGTTTAATATCTTATGAAAATTACATAAAGCTCTCACGTGCTGCCAGGAGCTTGACAGGCTCTATGCGAAAAGCCCTTAGCTGATTTATTCCCAATTACTTTACCTTTGTATTATGGAATATCAAAAGGAGAAAATTCCATTCTCCAGTGATTAAACCGGATTTTGATCAGCCTGAATGAACACTTTTGCATGATGTTCCGGTTGGAGGAAAAAATATTTTATTTCCAGTGATTGCACAAGAGTAATTTATATCTGGATGGTGGACCCAAAGGAGCACATTAATGTAATAATTGGCGACGTGGGTCAAATTGTAACAACTATATATATTACTGAGTGAATGGTCAATAAGATGCAGAGTAAAAAGAAATGAATGCTTGAAGATGAATAAAAACTCTCTGGCAAGTATGCCTTAGCTCAAGTCTTTATGAAGTTTTTTCAAGCTAATCAGAGTTAGTGAATGTTGACTTCCTCCCCAAAAGCCTTTTTTCTCTTCCTATTTCCCTTCTTTTGCTTTCAGTGTTACTTGAGAAGATCCTGTGTATTGATTATCTAACAACCAAGGTTCTTGATTATATTTTGTCAAGACTGATAAGAAATTGTAGGCAAATACTGCATACTTCTGAATCTCTATCTACACAGCATGTGTCCGGATTATCTTAAATGATAGATGACAAGAAATTTCTTATTACACAAAATATGCATGCTTAAATAACAACAGAGTTTTCTTGAGGTTAATTGTATATTTCTCCTTTTTTTTGGTGCCTGCAGGGACCTCTCAAGCAACTCTCTCAGTGGAAACATTCCTGCTTCACTTGGAAAATTAAGCAAGCTTTCGAGTTTGTGAGTACCCCGAATACTTTCCAAGTTACATTAGTCCTGGATGGTTTTCTTTGGAATAATACTTACTGTTGTTTTCTTAAAATGTTTGAAGCAACGTGTCAACAAATTTTCTGGAGGGACCAATACCATCTGATGGTGTACTTGCCAACTTTCGTAATGAATCGTAAGTACTAAATTTTAGTGATTTTGTATTTAGTAGTCTAAATGTGTCAACATGCATGTGGTCTTTATTGTAAACTCCTATTTGTCTGTAGTTTGCCATTTTTCTTGTTAGCCTGGATTATGCCTTGTTACTTGCTACCATTCCTAGTTTGTTTTGTTTTGATTTTATTTTCTTTAAAGTGACAACAAAAGATGAAAATAGTAAAAAATTGAAAAAAAATCTTCATTTTTTTTTTGGAATTTTTCTATATAAAAAATGAAAATGATGTGAGAGAATATAATTTTATTTGGTCTTCTTAATTTTACTCGTAGTTTCATCCTAAACCAATCGTATAGGAAGAATCAAACCTTTTGGAATTATTGTCTAATTTCCTTTCTGATGAATTTCTCTTTTGTTTCCTTCTTCTTCAAACCAAACCAACCATTAGATCCCTATAACAGGTAATCTGTTCACATCCCTGGTCGATGCTGTTGAAGCAGTAGCAATGTACCATACCTTGCAAGTTAAATTTGATACTGTGTGCATAAATTGTTTTGAAATGTAAGCTGCGAAGAATGTTAGTCCTTGCTACTTGTGGGAAGTTGGTTTAGAGAAACTAACTTTGGCATCTTATGAAAATATTGGCTATCCTCATATTTGGACCACCAAGTTCTCTGTTTTCCAATATGATTCTTATTGCGTCCTTGCAAGTGTCTCTTTTAGTTTTTCCTGCTAAAACCTATGACTTCTTTTTCTTAACAATTCAATGCTTCTCTTGTAGCTTCGTTGGCAATCGTGAATTGTGTGGCCAGCAAACCCAAGAATGCAAGAAGAATGGCAACGATACTACAGCATCTTCCCAGCCTACTGGTTCAGGTAAATTGTTTGTTTTGCATGGGAGATTGTTTATTTACTGTCTAGTTTATTTTCCAGTGGCTTATTATGTCAAAAGTATATTATGAGCTTCTGGAGCTTTTGCTCGGTGATGGTATGAACAACCTACCTGGAAAGAGGCTCATCTTAGCATATGGCATCGAACAACCATTCTTCAGTGTGCTACTCTCCAAGCAAATTACCCTAAATGTAATCCTGTATAATGCATATTATTGGATGAACATCCCTTCAACTGACATTTCTAGGCAAGACTCTTATCATCTTCATAATTGATTAGAACATATCTCAGTGGTCATGCCTCGTACCAAGATTTAGAATTGCTGTTGTAAATTGAACTTTCCTGTTTCATTTTATTCATAAAGCTCTGGACTTCCTCTCAAAATGGGTTGCATCAATCTATTGTGTATGTCAAACCATGACTCATTGATAGATCAAATCTAATCTAATCTAATCTTTTTGATGATTATTCAATCAAAATTGTCTAAAAGGAGATAAAGGAGATGAATCCAAGCACACATGATGATACAAAAGATAGAGAGCCCCACAAAAACAGAAGGAAAAAAATGCAATTACAAATTTACAACAGTATCCTAGATGAGTATCACCCACATTTAATCCTAGAGTTTATGAAGGTTGATATATCTTCTATTCTCCAAAAGTATACACAGAAAATGAAATGATGCTCTTGATATCCACTGCAGATGCTCAATACTTTCAAAATTTTGTTCACTCATCATTCCTTTCCTTCCATGAGGTCTATATAGCTAAGAGGTTCCACCTTCCATACAAAATGTTAAGTGTCGAAGAAAAAAAAAATTCCTATTGAAGCCAGTATGCATTTGTTTGTTGAGTCTGACTATTCATCAAAATATAATTTTAATGATGTGAGAGCGAACTATGTTTTGATTGTTATCAGCATTCATGTCACTGTTGGATTCCTTTTATCAGATAATTCTTGTCCCCGTCAAGGTATGAAGCCTTCTGCAGGAGAATGTGGATCACGAATCTTTGAAATGGCTGTCATGAACCTTATCGTAGCTGTAACTTTTTTTGGTTTTATGCAAGTATAGAATTATGTTAGAGTAGTTGCTGTCGTTGGACCACAAGAGAAGCCAAAATTGATTTGACATTACTGCTTCATGACTTCGAGGCTTGCCTGATGATGACTTTGGCTCATTAGTGACTAATATGCATTAATTGCCTAATCTTTTGGCATCATGAATTTCTATATATTTTCAGTTTCGACTAAGAAGTTGCAACTCTTACTATCTGTGTCAGTAGTTTATATGACTAACTGTTGCATGGATATTCCTAGTTGGTAGAACTTAATATTTTGTTTTTCCTCTTATTATTTGTGGTGTTTTCAGCCCAAAGCCAAGCCAAGAAGAAATATTCAGGCCGGCTTCTAATAAGTGCACTTGCCACTGTGGGTGCATTGCTTCTGGTGGCTCTTATGTGTTTCTGGGGCTGTTATCTGTATAAGAGGCTTGGTAAAAATGATGGCAAAGTCCTTGGGGTGGACGTCACTGGGGGTACTTATCTAATAACTATACATGAGAAGTTACACTTATCTATACATGAGAAGTTAAACTTATCTATACATGAGAAGTTACACTTAGGGTTCTTTCTGAGTTGGTCCAGACTATGTTTTATATTGTTTCTCAAAAAATCCAATCTTTCTCATCGTTTGTTTCTTCAGGAGCATCAATTGTGATGTTTCATGGAGACTTGCCATACTCTTCAAAGGACATCATTAAGAAACTTGAGACTTTGACAGAGGAACACATAATCGGTGCTGGGGGCTTTGGAACTGTCTACAAGCTTGCTATGGATGACGGCAATGTATTTGCCTTAAAAAGGATTATGAAGGTTAACAAGGACTTTGATCGTTTTTTTGAGAGGGAGCTTGAAATTCTTGGAAGCATCAAACATAGATACCTGGTAAATCTGCGAGGATATTGCAATTCCCCAACATCAAAACTTTTAATATATGATTTCTTATCAGGGGGCAGCCTCGATGAAGCTCTTCATGGTGAGATAAGAATATATTTCTTTTAAATATTCTTAAAAGTTTCTTTATATACGAGTATTATAGACTGACTCTACTTGAAACTATTCTTGCCATTTTTAGGGTTTCTTGCACAATTTTCTGGTTACAAGCAACTCATATTTTCCCATTCGACTTATATAGTTACTTATAAAACTCTCACATATCTCTGATACAATATAGGTTCTATCTTCCATGCGGAGAGAGCCGAGCAGCTAGATTGGGATGCTCGTATTAATATTATTGTGGAAGCTGCAAAGGGGCTTGCCTATCTGCATCATGACTGTTCCCCTCGAATTATCCACCGCGATATCAAGTCGAGCAACATTTTACTTGATGGAAATTTTGATGCTCGAGTGTCTGATTTTGGACTGGCTAAATTATTGGAGGATGAGGAATCTCACATCACGACGATTGTAGCTGGCACATTTGGATATCTGGCTCCTGGTAAGGATAATAAGCAATGTATATAGTTAAATCAGTTTCTATTTTGTCACTTGGTTGTTGGAGTTTTTTTTTTCATTTTAATTACAAGAACTTGAACTTTTTGTTTCTAATTTTTTGACCATTAAATTTATTTTATAGAGTATATGCAGAGTGGTAGAGCTACTGAAAAGACTGATGTCTATAGTTTTGGCGTTCTGGTTCTCGAGATAGTGAGTGGGAAACGGCCTACTGATGCATCCTTCATTGAGAAGGGACTAAACATTGTTGGATGGGTACTCCTTTCCCACTTCCTTTAATGCAATCATTTGTTAGTACTAATTATAAATATTTACTTGTGTACTCATGCTTAATTAGTCAAGTTACACATACCAGTTCTAAAATTGGACCGACCAATCTGGTATACTTCGTGTCACTCTCATCTGAATGGGTATTCTAGACCTGCCATCCTCTAGGTTATTACTGTATGCCGATTTCCTCTCTTTTGCACTTTTGACCAAATACATAAGACAAACTAATGTAGTCAAAATGTTGTTGAAAATGTTTGTGAAAATGGTTCCACATTGCTGTTGTCAAAATGTTTGTGAAAGAAAGTTCAATGCAACTTTGTTTGCTCATGTATTAGATGAAAGTGCTTATCCTGTCTGCTCTAATGTAGCATTATTTAGCTTCATGCTAATGCTACACATCTGGTTGGCTAAAATTTAAAATTTTATTTAGCACGAATTCTCGACTCCCGTATGATCAGTTGCCCATTTTATCCTCACGTGTATGAATCATTGTTTTAATTCATTTTTGCAGATGAATTATTTAGTTTCAGAGGACAGACAACGAGAAATAGTCGATCCAAACTGTGTAGCAGTTGAGACAGAGAGCCTCGATGCCCTGCTTTCAATTGCCATCCAATGTGTTTCTTCAGGCCCTGAGGACAGGCCGACCATGCACAGGGTGGTTCAAATACTTGAATCTGATGTCATGACACCATGCCCGAGCGACTTCTATGATTCCAACTCTGATTAGGGCTTTTTTCATCGAATAGTAAAGCTTCATAGTTGCTAGTATTATCATCTGTTTTGTGTGGCAAAATGCAGAAGCAACACAGGTACAGAAGGAGCTCAGAATCTGAATTAATTTATTTCAAACCTTATTTATTCGTTCTTTCTGCAAATAATGATGGAATAGGCCCTTGTTGCTTCGATTATTCTCCTCTTAACTTAGAGCAATTGGTTCGCCCTCATCATGAATCCGGGGTTGCTTTGTCCCAAGCGGCCTTATTAGGTTTTATCTTCTACAAATATTTAACTTCTTTTGCTATTGTTCTCTCTTCCCTTTACTTGATCTTCCCTCATTGAAATTCCTCTAAATCAATTTGTACATGAAATGGTAAAATTAATTGTGTCATCATACCGGAAGGATCCTTGTGATTGATTCCATTTTGTATAATATTTGGACTGCAATAAGTTTATTTTCCATAATTTACTGCAAACTTTCATTCACCTATTACAAGGCATCTTGTGTGTTCTAACTAGAACACAATATATCCACTCAAGCAAACATTCAGGAAGGCGCGGTGAAAGGAGGAAATGGGGGCAGTAACAATGGGTTGAAATGGATTGCGAAACCGATGAAAAAATGGATCTTGTTATATATATATATATATATAATGTCAAATGGCATCTTACCATTTGTCAGTTTAAACAAAATTAATTTTTTTATCCGATCTTTTCACTCCACATTATATTATGTAATACATGTGTACAGTTTTTATGTGTAAGTAGCAAAATTCTAAAAAAATAGTGCATCCCATTTGAACGGTAGTTGTCCCCATAATGCAAGCATCTGCCTAATTAAGGTAAAACTCTCTTGATTTCGTGACCATTTTCAAATTTTAAATTTTTTCATCTCGAAACAACAAAAAGGAAAAAGAAAAGAAAAAGGGATTCTTTTATAAATGATCAATTTTTTTTTTGGCCCTTCTCTATTTTTTACTGTAAATAAATAAAAAACTTAAAATTGGGTCAAATAGTTTTGATTCTTACTCAATTAATGGGCTGTGTCGTCTGTAAGTTGAGACAAATTTTAACTGCACAAGAGCTTATTTTCGAGGTTCAAAAATAAAAAATGAAAAATAATCCATCCAGGTTCTAATTCGAGAGTAGCACAATGCTGATTAATTTGAAATAGAACATAAAAACATTAAATTTGACTAGAAAATACAGTAGAGAATTATTTAGAATATGCTGTAAATTGTAACGAGAATGAATAGAAAGACAATAATAGAATAATTTTTAAATCATAATAATATCAATGTCAAGCATTATTGTCGAGATATTATCATAATTAATATGCGACGAAATAGATATTGATAGCAAATATTTATAACATGATCGATTTAAAGTCGTTAGGGTAATGGATACAATATCAATATGAGAAAGCATTCGGAATAATAACAATAGGTCAAAAATATGATGACAAAATAGACATAAATAAACCGAGGACAGTCTAAGGGGGTTTTGTTTCACACGAGAAATTCTAGCATTAAGTTCCAATAGAGAGAGAATATGTCAGTTATTTTATTAAACAAAGGTTCCTTTTAACATTCTAAATACGTAATTGAAAATAATTTTTTGAAAATGAAGACCAAACATGTTAGTGTACTTGATACACAACATTTTATCTACGCCAATTTTTAAAGATAACACGAAATTCTGCTGCATAACAATATATGCAACATTTGCTAGTTGTATCATGTCTTCAATATATATTTAATGTATTGGATACACTTTTGTTTCTATTTTTTCCAAGCATATTGATACCCCATTTTGAACCCTGTATTGGAGTTTTGAATTATCAGCACACCTTTTTTGACAGCTAGCTTTACAAACGCTTTTAGGGTGTGTTTGAATTATGTTATTTTGAAAGAATGTATTTTGGAAAAAGAAAGAAAAGTTATTGATGTGATGAAAAATATTATTTTATTAAAATATGTGTAGTTGAAAATGAGTAAAAGAATGAAAACGAAAATTTTAGTCCATATATTTATAGATATGTCTATTTGATTTAGACTCTCTTCGAGGCGGCGTCCATATCTTTTTGTGCAGATCATTACTTACCAAACAAGGAATTTCGCTATCTTAGGTAGACTAAAAATTGATATGCTCATATTTGGTGCACATTAAAATTTTTATTTTCATTCTTCTACTTATTTTCAACCACACATTCTTCAATAAAATAATATTTTTCATTACATCAATTTTTTTTTTCCAATTACACATTCTCCATCAATCTATTATTCCAGAATACATTCTTTCAAAATAATGTGGCTCAAACACACCCTATGATTCAATGTCAAACCCATTTAAATGATGCAAATAACAGCGGGGCTCGAGAATTGATGAGTATTAGAATCATAAGAGCGGAAAATACTAAAAAATACAAAATTTACGAGCTATAACAACTAGTGATTTTGTATTCAATGCAATGGATCTTCTACATGTCAGATTTTTTGTCTTGTTAGCCACCCCATCAATAAAATATTGACACATCATTCAAATTTTGAAGTGTCCAAATTTTAGAGAGATTGACAGCAAAAATGAGATAGTAAATCTAGACTCATATAGGCCCTGTTTGACACCCATTTTGGGTGGAATTTTTTTTTTGAAATAGTGATTGATGGAAGATTGTGTGGTTAAAAAGTAAGGAGAATTTTTGGATTTATGTGTAATATTATTTTATTGATAGAATGTATGGTAGAAATGAAGAATGAGAAATAGAATGAGATAAAAATGGGTTTCAAACATGGGCATATTAAATTTTAAAATCTCGATTTTTCTTTCTACATTAATCGCATTAAAAGAAAAAGATATTTTGTGATAATCTATTCCTATATATAAATGCCTTTAGCATGAACATATGGAACACTGGTGGTATCTCAAAAACACTACAATTTGGTCGTGTTCATGGCATCTCATCAATATTTTGTTGTTGGGATGGCATTTTGTTGATGATATGCCATGAACAACGATCCATTTGTAGGAAGTTTTAACATTTGGAGGCGTGAACTACACAAAAAATTGTTAGACAATGCGATCCCGTATTCACAACATTCTTCATTTCTAATCCACAATCTTCCTTTCTTGTATTGATAGCAAAAATGGGATAGCAGATCTGGATTCCTATATTAAACTTTAAAATCTCGATTTTTCTCTCTACATTAATCACATTAAGTGAAAAAGATATTTTGTGACAATCTATTCCTATATATAAAAGGCCTTTAGCATGAACATATGGAACACCTGTGGTATCTCAAACACACTACAATTTGGTCGTGATCATGGCATCTCATCAATATTTTGTTGTTGGGATGGCATTTTGTTGATGATATGCCATGAATGGCGATTCATTTGTAGGAAGTTTTAACATTTGGAGGCGAGAACCAAACAAAAAAAAAAAAAAAATATTTGTAAGATACTACGATCTCGTATTCACAACATTCTTCTTTTCTATACCACAGAGTCTTCCTTTGTGTTCCACAGAGTTGTGACCAATTTAGACATGTTTTCTTGTTCTACCGGACCACTTGAATCTCTCAAACGAATTGAAAGTTGGGTTTATGTTGGATCTCACCCGAATCATCCCCATCAATCCTCCTAAGTAGAGGGAAAGTTCAGCGACTCCATTTTTATTTTACTGTTTGTCCAACTCCGGCCAATCATAGGGCGTGTCAATACTGACTATAGGTCAATCAATCCAGATGAGCGCAACTATTTGTTAAACCACAAGCAATGAACATTTAATCCAATGGGTACCTGATTTACCATTTGGATCCTCTTCGTCCTAGGCAAGAAATATGAACAAATTGCTACTTGTTACAACCTAATCATTTGTGACATCCTTTCACTATAGTTAGTCACGTTTTCTTATTCTCATAGTCCCCTCAAATCCCTTACATGAATTGAGAGTCTGTATTAGATCATCAGAATTGTCCTCTATCTGTCTTATTGAAGAGGGATTTAATTTCAAAAATCAAATCGTTTTATTTTTCTTGTGACATTAAGGGTCCGTTTGATTGTAAAAGTTGTTTTATTTTTCATGTGACATTAAGGTCCGTTTGATTGTAAAAGTAGAAAATGGGTGGAAAGAAAATATTTTGCATGGAATTGAATTGCCTATAAATTGTTTTATTGGTAATTGTAATTAATTGTGTTTGACTGGTATAATTTCACCTGAAAAATGTTGAAAGTTTGGTGTCTATTTGACTTCGTTTTTTATGGAAATTGTCCATTAAAGCGATAATT
>CAIGRB010094032.1:0-16388 GCA_903798255.1 Fraxinus quadrangulata | reverse complement strand
CTAGGAACAGGCAAGCTTATCCTCCGCTTTTGATGCCTAGAGACGGGCAACGCTGGCCCCATCAAAAAGAGGATCAGACGATGTGCAATGAGGAATGTCCGGCCCGACCCCCTAGAAATAGGCGGGAGAGGAGAAATCAGGACAGAAATGAAGCAGGAACCTCTCGTATACCACCTCAAATCTATCAAGAAGAGGATGAAAATTCGAATAGGCCCCAAAGGTCCTGCGACCTTGATGATGACGACGAACATTCCCCCTTCTCAGAGGCCATACAGAATGCCCCTATGCTGAATCATTTCACCTTCCCTAAAATCCCAAAGTATGATGGAAGAGGGGATCCTGCGAAACACATGAACAATTACAAAACTCATATGAATTTGAAATGAGCTATCCCAGCAATGAAATGCAGGGCCTTCCACTTAATATTAAGTGGAGGCGCTGAAGTCTGGTATACGAGGCTGCCAGAAAGAAGTATCCGAATTTGCCAGACATGAAGAAGATGTTCCTAAAACGCTTCGCAACTAGCAAAGAAGGGAAAAGACCTATCCAACGACATCAAGATATGCGGCAGCAACAGGGAGAGGCACTGAAAAGTTTCTTATCTTGCTTCACAGATGAAATGACCTATTGCGTGCAAGTCACACATAAAGAGGCGTTAACTGCCTTGAGGTGAAGATTGGACATGAACTCTCTCTTTTGGAGAGACTTGCAGAACGAAGACCTGCTACCTATGACGCCCTATTAGAGATGATGAGGCGTGAAATCTTCAATGAAGAATTAAAGGATCACAAGAATAGGGCAAGCCAGGGCCTTCCACCTCCTCAAATGCAAAGAGAAAATGCCCAGGTTCCTACCTAATGGACCATCCGGCCTTAATGAATCATGGACAGGAACTTGCCGCAGCAACGCTCAATGCAGTACCGACCTTGGCCTATGAGGAGATAAACCCTAAAACTGAGATGCATCAACCTCAGCCTTACCAGAAGCACTTGCAAATGAAGCAAGGTAAGAGGAGAGGTGTCGAACCTAGAAATAGGGGCGAAGCACTGAACTATTGTTATTATCATCAATCTCATGGACACCGTACGGAGAATTGCTGGGACATCGTCAGGAACTCCCAAAGTCGAAACCAGGGAAGGGGGGACATCCTCTAGGAAATGTTCCGTACAGGTTGAACCAACAGCCTCAAGACAATGAACAGCCTCGACACGGCAAGAATGACCCTACCAGAGGAAGGGAAAACGACACTGAAAAACCCAGGGAAGGTCAGAGACGAAGATGAAGTCCCCCACCTAACAACGAACAGGATACCATAAGAGAAATCGATACTATCATCAGAGGCCCTCATGTAGGTGGGGAGTCCAGGAACTATCAAAACAACTATGCAAGGGAAGACAATGTACAATACTTACGATTTTCTCAAGCCAAGTGGAGAAAGTAGAGCTACAGTTTTCTGAAGATTTGAAAGGAAAAGAAACAAGAGATTCGTGCCAAAAGTAAGAAAAATGTTTCTCAAAGGCATACGCCTTTTATAGGCAAGCAAATTGTCCCCTATCCGTCGAATCTTAATTCTGGCTATCCAGCCATCCCTTCCGAGGTTTCAATATGAACCATCCATGACCTCCGGCGCTTCGACTTCAATGGCCCAGATCCACGCGTAGCATTCACGCGCCCATGTGTGTCTGAATATCGCTAAGGGGCAGACGTAACATCCGTCATTACGTATTAAATGCGATGTAGTGGGAGTTGTACCAAAATAATTGCTCTATTGGAAACTGGAGGCAACATCAAATCATTGAAGCGCCATAATTTAAAGTGACTCGTGTTTCCCAAAAAACATTGAAACAATGAACTCTTCGTAATTATCAATTTTTAGGCTGTTTACCAGCACCAGACCTTACGGACTTCCGCGACAAATGATGACATCCTGCGTCAATAGAAGTACTTCGGCCACAAAAATGAAAAGTTTGACGAATGATGACATCCTGCATCAATAGAAGTACTTCGACGAATGATGACATCCTACGTCAATAGAAGAACTTCCGCGACGAATGATGACATCCTGCGTCAATAGAAGTACCTCCTCGGACACATCTTGGACTACCAAGGGAAGACCACTTCGAACAAATTCGACGAACGACCCCACAAGAGTTGGAATATTCATTCCTTTAAAGGACCATACGCTATCTGAAGTCCATGCATTACATAAATAATCATGCATAGACTTGGGAGACTATTGTTACCCCCCTCCAATTTCGAGGTCCTGCTAACACTACCTTGTTGGTAGTTGCGTAAGCAGTTAGTCCACGTGGACAAAAATTAGTCGGGGAACCAGGAAGGTCAAGCAGAAGAGTTGACGATGTCTTTCTAACAAGTCCGGTCAAAGTCCTCAAATGCCAAAGCAGAAGCCCCTCCCAGTTGTATGAGGCCCTCGAACCGAAGCTGACCTTATTCCGCGTTGAAGCCGACGTTGTTCTTCATAATAGATTTAGAAATCTTTTAGAAGTGATTGATGTAACACTTGTAATAAAATTTGTCAGTGTGTCAGCCTATTGTATAGGACGATGACCCCTTATTAATGTATTAAATGCATGAATAGATGGTGATGTAAAGTCTCGACTAAGAAGATGAGGTCACGTGGTTCTGATATAACGGATACCACGTCTCCCAACGTAGTATAAATAGGTTCTTCTTGTAACTAAAAATGGGTTGGAGATTTGGTTGAGAAAGAAAACAATTAGCTATTGAGAATACATATAAACTCTCAAGAACTCCATACAAACTCGAAGATACAATACATAAACATATACATGCTTTTCATCTATCTTTCGACATATTCCCGTATGGTGATTACATAGATCATTTTGATTCATATTCAACGATTGTTGTTAGCGCAATTGTCTCCTATTCTACTTGTCAAGGTCTGAACGTTTTCCGTCTCTTGCCAAAAAGTGCCTCCCGCGCTCAGTTCCAATCAACTATCGTCGTCGCCTTGGCAAAAGCGCCCTAGAATCGTGCTTGACGTGGCAAGAGCGGGCCGGGCATCTGTTGAGTCATTTTTTGGGGTCAACAGATTGGCGCCTTCTGTGGGAATCGATACAGTTAACCACGAAAAACATGTGGAAAAGAAAGGCCAAACGGACACTAGAGGTTTGGCTAGAGAAAGTTCATCTTCTGAAAAAAGGAGTATTGGAAGTCAAGAGCCATTGAATAAGGGGAGATTTCGCACTAAAGTGTTCAAAGAAATGAGTTCAACTAATAAAAATGCCCCGAGAAGGACAAGGGAATACCCTGAAGAAGGGGAACCCTCGCGAGTAGCCGCAGCTCCCCGCCCACGCGTTATAGCACGAAGGCGAGGAGGATCCAGAGGCGGAGGCAGAGTCGCTGCGCGGCTTACAAGGGAAATGGCCACCATGGCCACCAAGATGAGGGATATCACTCAGCAGAACTTAGCCATGCAAGAAATGCTGATGAGCATGCAGGGGCAAGGAGGGCATCCGTACCCTCCATACACAGCCTCAGAAGACGTCTTTCCTGAGGCACAAGAATATTATCAGGAAGAGGAAGTCTAAAGTCAAATGGATCGACATCGTGTTGGAATGGAAGCTCCTCAAGACAGAGAAGACGAAATGGAAATATCGGCTAATTACGCCTCGGAGAGGCCGCAAGAGGCTCTATTTGGTTTTCCTCCAAATTATGAGCCCGGAAATCGGTCTCAAAGGTCTGGAAGTATTTTTGACAGGTTAAGCCCGGGGTTATCTAGGAACAGGCAAGCTTATCCTCCGCTTTTGATGCCTAGAGACGGGCAACGCGGGCCCCATCAAAAAGAGGATCAGACGATGTGCAATGAGGAATGTCCTGCCCGACCCCCTAGAAATAGGCGGGAGAGGAGAAATCAGGACAGAAATGAAGCAGGAACCTCTCATATACCACCTCAAATCTATCAAGAAGAGGATGAAAATTCGAATAGGCCCCAAAGGTCCTGCGACCTTGATGATGACGACGAACATTCCCCCTTCTCAGAGGCCATACAGAATGCCCCTATGCTGAATCATTTCACCTTCCCTAAAATCCCAAAGTATGATGGAAGAGGGGATCCTGCGAAACACATGAACAATTACAAAACTCATATGAATTTGAAATGAGCTATCCCAGCAATGAAATGCAGGGCCTTCCACTTAATATTAAGTGGAGGCGCTGAAGTCTGGTATACGAGGCTGCCAGAAAGAAGTATCCGAATTTGCCAGACATGAAGAAGATGTTCCTAAAACGCTTCGCAACTAGCAAAGAAGGGAAAAGACCTATCCAACGACTTCAAGATATGCGGCAGCAACAGGGAGAGGCACTGAAAAGTTTCTTATCTTGCTTCACAGATGAAATGACCTATTGCGTGCAAGTCACACATAAAGAGGCGTTAACTGCCTTGAGGTGAAGATTGGACATGAACTCTCTCTTTTGGAGAGACGTGCAGAACGAAGACCTGCTACCTATGACGCCCTATTAGAGATGATGAGGCGTGAAAGCTTCAATGAAGAATTAAAGGATCACAAGAATAGGGCAAGCCAGGGCCTTCCACCTCCTCAAATGCAAAGAGAAAATGCCCAGGTTCCTACCTAATGGACCATCCGGCCTTAATGAATCATGGACAGGAACTTGCCGCAGCAACGCTCAATGCAGTACCGACCTTGGCCTATGAGGAGATAAACCCTAAAACTGAGATGCATCAACCTCAGCCTTACCAGAAGCACTTGCAAATGAAGCAAGGTAAGAGGAGAGGTGTCGAACCTAGAAATAGGGGCGAAGCACTGAACTATTGTTATTATCATCAATCTCTTGGACACCGTACGGAGAATTGCTGGGACATCGTCAGGAACTCCCAAAGTCGAAACCAGGGAAGGGGGGACATCCTCTAGGAAATGTTCCGTACAGGTTGAACCAACAGCCTCAAGACAATGAACAGCCTCGACACGGCAAGAATGACCCTACCAGAGGAAGGGAAAACGACACTGAAAAACCCAGGGAAGGTCAGAGACGAAGATGAAGTCCCCCACCTAACAACGAACAGGATACCATAAGAGAAATCGATACTATCATCAGAGGCCCTCATGTAGGTGGGGAGTCCAGGAACTATCAAAACAACTATGCAAGGGAAGACAATGTACAATACTTACGATTTTCTCAAGCCAAGTGGAGAAAGTAGAGCTACAGTTTTCTGAAGATTTGAAAGGAAAAGAAACAAGAGATTCGTGCCAAAAGTAAGAAAAATGTTTCTCAATGGCATACGCCTTTTATAGGCAAGCAAATTGTCCCCTATCCGTCGAATCTTAATTCTGGCTATCCAGCCATCCCTTCCAAGGTTTCAATCTGAACCATCCATGACCTCAGGCGCTTCGACTTCAATGGCCCAGATCCACGCGTAGCATTCACGCGCCCATGTGTGTCTGAATATCGCTAAGGGGCAGACGTAACATCCGTCATTACGTATTAAATGCGATGTAGTGGGAGTTGTACCAAAATAATTGCTCTATTGGAAACTGGAGGCAACATCAAATCATTGAAGCGCCATAATTTAAAGTGACTCGTGTTTCCCAAAAAACATTGAAACAATGAACTCTTCGTAATTATCAATTTTTAGGCTGTTTACCAGCACCAGACCTTACGGACTTCCGCGACAAATGATGACATCCTGCGTCAATAGAAGTACTTCGGCCACAAAAATGAAAAGTTTGACGAATGATGACATCCTGCATCAATAGAAGTACTTCGACGAATGATGACATCCTACGTCAATAGAAGAACTTCCGCGACGAATGATGACATCCTGCGTCAATAGAAGTACCTCCTCGGACACATCTTGGACTACCAAGGGAAGACCACTTCGAACAAATTCGACGAACGACCCCACAAGAGTTGGAATATTCATTCCTTTAAAGGACCATACGCTATCTGAAGTCCATGCATTACATAAATAATCATGCATAGACTTGGGAGACTATTGTTACCCCCCTCCAATTTCGAGGTCCTGCTAACACTACCTTGTTGGTAGTTGCGTAAGCAGTTAGTCCACGTGGACAAAAATTAGTCGGGGAACCAGGAAGGTCAAGCAGAAGAGTTGACGATGTCTTTCTAACAAGTCCGGTCAAAGTCCTCAAATGCCAAAGCAGAAGCCCCTCCCAGTTGTATGAGGCCCTCGAACCGAAGCTGACCTTATTCCGCGTTGAAGCCGACGTTGTTCTTCATAATAGATTTAGAAATCTTTTAGAAGTGATTGATGTAACACTTGTAATAAAATTTGTCAGTGTGTCAGCCTATTGTATAGGACGATGACCCCTTATTAATGTATTAAATGCATGAATAGATGGTGATGTAAAGTCTCGACTAAGAAGATGAGGTCACGTGGTTCTGATATAACGGATACCACGTCTCCCAACGTAGTATAAATAGGTTCTTCTTGTAACTAAAAATAGGTTGGAGATTTGGTTGAGAAAGAAAACAATTAGCTATTGAGAATACATATAAACTCTCAAGAACTCCATACAAACTCGAAGATACAATACATAAACATATACATGCTTTTCATCTATCTTTCGACATATTCCCGTATGGTGATGACATAGATCATTTTGATTCATATTCGACGATTGTTGTTAGCGCAATTGTCTTATGTTCTACTTGTCGGAGTCTGAACGTTTTTCGTCTCTTGCCAAAAAGTACCTCCCGCGCTCAGTTCCAACCGACTATCGTTGTCGCCTTGGTAAAAGCGCGCCGAAATCATGCTTGACGTGGCAGAGCGGGCCCGACATCTGTTGAGTCATTTTTTGGCGTCAACAATAGATATTTGGGCCAATTTAACTATAAAATTCATTTTCTCTTACAATGCAGGTTGTGGCTGGGTTGGCCCCAGCTAGATCCGCCTTTGTGTATGGGTAGTAGTACATAGAGTTGACAAATCAAAAGTAAGAATGGGTACTTACAAAAATGCTCTTAAAATTATGAATGTTTTGAAAAATCATATGAAATGTTTTTAGGAAGTAAAAAATAATGTGTAAAATGAAAAAGTGACACAATGTCACTTTTTCAATAAAAATTGTCACTTTTTACTTTTTTTAAAAAAAAGTGGTACAAACTCAAAAAAAGTGACACACACACTCAAAAAGTGATACAAACTCAAAAAAGTGATAAATACTAGAGATGGCAAAAAAATTCAGAAAAGTGGCAAAAAAATGCCAAACACTCAAAAAAGTTACACACACACACAAAAGTGATAAAATTGTCACTTTATAAAAAAAAGTGACACGATGTCACTTTCAAAAGTTTAGTGTCATTTTTTACAATCTCATTATTATTAAAAAGTGATGTTTGTTACTAAAAAATTGATTGAAATTTTAAGAAGGCGACTAAAAAAAATGACAAACACTAAAAAAAGTGGCAAAAATGCAAAAAAAAAGTGACAAATACTATGAAAAGGTGACACTGTCACTTTGTCAAACACCTTGCACGCATTAATGATTTAATTGATTCAAAGTTTTTTTTTTCATATGTTTTAACATAAAAGGGCTTGAATTCGTACATTCAAAATATTAAAACGCATACGTATGCATCTAGTTAATTATTCTAATGAGATACTTTGACTTTTTCATATAAAAAGTGACAAAATTTACATTCTCCTTTTGTCAAACACTTTGCACGCATCAATGATTTAATTGATTCAAAGTTTTCTTTTTCATATGTATTAAAAAAACGGGGCTTGAATTCGTACGTTCAAATTTTCAAAATGCACACATGCATCTAGTTAATTAATCCAATAAGATACTGTGACTTTTTCATAAAAAATGACATATGTCACTTTTTCATAGAAACGTGACAGAATTCACATTCTACTTTTGTCAAACACCTTGCACGCATCAATCATTTAATTGATTCAACGTTTTCTTTTTCATATGTATTACCATAAAACGAGGTTTGAATTGATATGTTTAAAATTTCAAAAATGCACACGTATGCATCTAATTAATTGCTTCAAGGATATAGTGTGACTTTTTTTTTTTTTTTTGAGAAAAATGACAGAATGTCACTTCTTCATAGAAAAGTGACATAATTCACATTCTCCTTTTGTCAAACACTTTACATGCATCAATGATTTAACTGATTCAAAGCTATTTTTTCATACGCATCAGAGTTGTACCACAATGGATAGCTACCTCTCGCCACAAGTCCAACATCAAAGGCTCAAACAGCTGAAGCAATGAAATACCCAACCCCTCGAACGAATCCTTAAGCAAATCTTGCCTCAAACGAAATTCAAAATAACAACAACAAATTTCTTATTCTCACTTTCAGTCTTCCTACTCTCCCTATCTCCAATAAATCAACACAAACTGACACAAAATCAAGAAAACAAATAAAGACAAACGAAAAGCAAGTTAGAGAAGAAGAATAAGTTAGGGAAGCAAAATGAAGATCTGTTAGTGGGAGTTTTGGCTGGATTTATGGGTTCTGGATTGAGGGGGTTTGGGGGGATTAGCGTATTAATTACGAAGAAAAGATTTTAATTAGTTTTAGGGGTAGTTTTCTAATTTGTTATTTTTAGAGGGTAGTGGACCTAATTACCTCAAGTTGTAAAGTAGATAACTTTCTTCTCTCACTTTCTTACATTATTCTCCAACATATGCGCACAAGCATCCACAAAAAATGAAGAAAAAATTGTCTTCCATTCTCTTACATTAAGTGATACATAAACAATAAAAAACACACTTTCATTTATTCTGAGTTGTACTTTATTGTTTTAGTTATTTTATTGCTGCTCTTGATGTTGTTAGGCCAATTGTTTTCAAATGACTTTTCGGGCGATGATGTAAGTTCATTATTTATTCAATCGACATTGATCAGATGACTAAAGTAGTATATCGACACCACAATTGTCCAAACCAATCCTATAACCTATTTGGATAATTTGAAGTATTCTAATTTAATTAATGCTGCTCATGCCCCAACTCAAAACTCTTAGGATGACCTTTTAGTTGACAACTCATTTATACTACCTATTGGGCCCTATTACCTATTAACCTAAAGCCCACACATCTACCTCATATATGCTGCCTGTTACTGTTGCATTTTTGTGTGTGTAAAATTGGTTTTTATTAGCCCCTTTGTGTTTGAGAGAAAACGACGGTTCTGGTTTCGTGCTTTCTGGCTTTGTGCTTTGTTTTCTTCTCTTTTCTTAGCCTTTGTGGCTGATTTTTGACGCTACAATAAAACTTCACACGTACTCATTTGTGGACAATCCGAGAAAGAGCAACTAGATTTTGAGAGTTTTGGTTTTTGGTTTTGGCTTGTCGATTGTGGTGGTCGATTAATAGATACTGAGCCCGGATCCTTGGTGATTGGAGACCCTCCTTTAACATTTGATATCAGAGTGTGGTTGTGTTTCTCCAGCCAGACATCGACAAAAAAGGTGGTTGAAATTCGCGAGTTCTTCAAATGGGCCGAACCTGCATCTCTCGATTCTTGCCAAACCAGTGATCGGTTGGAATATTTGAGCCCTTATTTGAGTTTTGTAGGCTGAGGCACAGTCGGAAGTGGTGTGCATGGTGGTGACGGTCGCCGACGTCTGAGGTACGTGGAGCTCCGATGGCGGCGCGTGGTGGCTTATTTTGACGAGCTTTCTTCAGACAATTTACTTATTTTGATTTACTGAACGTACTAATATTATTAGTTTCATGTTTCAGGTTACGTAGGAAAATTTGGGTAATTATGCCCTTGGTGGGTTGACGATCGTAATTGATATATATTTACTGAATTACTTTAGGCCAAAATCGCGGCACTAAAGCAGTAAATTCGCATCTCTCATATTTTACGAACTCAGATATGTCCGCTAATCTTGTTTAATTTTAGCACTAGCCATCATGGTGTGGGGGTGACAATAGGACATGGGTTACCGTGTGGGTTAACAATTGGTTGTGCTAGAAATTAGGAATTACATTATCTTTGTTACTACGTGATTGAAATTGTTCATTTGATAAATTGCAGCATATTATCTTTTGTGATATATCGTGAGTGAAATTGTTTAGTTGACATATCTTTTGTTAAACTATTAAGTTATTAGAATACCTAGATCTTATCCGTTTGAGCATTCCCTCGATCTAAGATCGTGAATCTTACAAAATCGTGAGAATCTAAAACGGTGTATATTTGCGAACATATGTCTACTTTGTGTGGCTTGATTGTATTTTTGATTGATTATTAAAAATGACAACGCACAATTTTGATTTGGAAACTTTTAACGAAAAATGTAATTTTTCAATCTAGCAACAAAAAATGAGATGTATTTCAATTCAACAAAGGGTTTCAAAAGCCATTGATGTCAATTTTTTCACTGATTTTTCAAAAGAATAAAAAGAAAAAGTTGATGATCTTACTTATACCTCAATTATTTTACACTTGGTTTACGCAGTTTTAAAAAAATTGGTAAACTGAAAATCACTAAAGAACTTTGAAAAAAAATGGAAGACTTGTATTTGCTCAAATCTACTCCAAACAAACTTTACTTGATCATTTTCTTAGTTTCAAAATGGATTCTTCAAAAGATCTTGATGATGACAATTTAAACGTGTTTAACAAACTTGTTCAATATATTGTTAGCTGTGAAGAGTCAGTGTCAGAAACATATAAGACTATTATTTTGCTGAATGTCATACCTGATATTTATAAGGAAGTAAAAAATACTATTAAGTATGGTAGAGATACTTTGACGTCCGAAATTGTCATGGATCTCTTAGAAGTAAGGAGATAGAGATTAGAGCTGAAAAATATGATAGAAAAAGCGGTGAGATTCACATAATGAGGGGGTAGAACTTAATTTAGGCAAAACAGTCATGATGGTTACCAAAGTAGTGGCAAGTCTAGTAGTAATAGGGGTAGAAGAAAGAGCAAGGGTAGGCTTAGATCCAAATTTAGGACCAAGGTTAGGAAATGCTATGATTGTGGGAACCGGGACATTTTATAAAGGATTGTCATAAAGAGAATAATAAGCAAAAGGGTAAAGATATAGATGAGGTAAATGTATTGTCTTCTATTTTCGTAGTGGTGATGTTGAGGTCTATATGATTACAAGGCCTATTGCTTATCCTGCTGAATTGAATTTAAATGTCAATTCTCGTTTACATGAGTAGATACTTGATTCTGACGCATCTTTTCACATCACAAATTGGTTTGAAAATTTGCATGAATCAAATGATGGGCATGTTGTTTGTGTGAAAATTCTTCTTATAATGTCATTGGCATTGGTAATATTACTTTAAAGTTTGATATTGTCTTTGTGCATACTTTAAAAGATGTTAGGTATGTCCCTAAATTGTCTAGAAATTTAATTTCAATAGGAAGACTTGAGAAAACTGATTTCATCGGCAAAATTGGAAATTGAGTTTTGAAATTGATTAAAGGTGTACTTGTCTCTATTAAGAGAATTAGAAAAAAAAATGACATTTACATAACTACTGGCGAAGTGATGAGAGGTTTAAACTCCTCTATCTCTTCCGCTAAGGCTAATCACACACAAAATGGCACAATAGACTTGCACATGTGGGATTAAGGAGATTAAGCTCTTAATGAAAAATGTGCTTTTTGGAAATGAATGTGTGTCTGATTTATCTTTCTGTGACCATTGTGTGTTGGTAAACATCATATAACTACTTTCTCCATGAGTGTTCATAAAACTAAAAGCATGCTTGAATATGTGCATTCGGACTTGTGGGGTCCATCTAGCAGTCCCACCTCGGGTGAAAATAGGTATTTCTTGTCTATTATTGATGACTACACTAGAAAAGTATGGATTTATCTTTTAAAGGATAAATCCGACACTTTGCATAGTTTTAATAATTGGAAAAGGCAAGTTGAAAACCAAACTGGTAAGAAGATCAAGTTTTTGAGAACTGATAATGGCCTAAAGTTTTGTAACACCGAAGTTGATAATATGTGCAAAGAAAATGGAATAACAAGACATAAAACGGTTTATAACACTTCCCAACAAAATGGGGTAGCGAAAATGATGAATAGAACCATACTTGATAAAGAGCGTTGCATGATATTAAGTTCTGGAGTCCCAAAATCTTTTTGGGGTGAAACTGTTATGACTGCTTGTTATTTGATTAGTTTGACTCCATCTGCTATAGTGAATAGTGATACTCTGCATAAAAAAATTTCTGGTAAACTAAGTGATTATTCTATACTTAGAAATTTTGGCTGCATTGCATTTTCTCATCAGAGTAAGGGAAAGTTTGAACCTAGAGTTAGAAAATGTGTTTTTCTAAGTTACTCTGATGGTGTCAGGGGGTACAGGTTGTGGGATAGGAGCTAAAAGGGGGTTAAGATCATTGTGAGTAGAAATATTACATTCAATGAGAGCGAAATGCCATGACTTGAAACTGAATCTGAACCCGTGAGTGAAAAAAACAAGGTGAAGAGAGTAATCAGTTGAAGGTAGAGTTAGAGAAACTTAGCACATCCATTCCTATTACACAGAATAAGGTGGATACTCATGAGCAACAACTTGATATGGAGAATAGAGAAGAAGTAGTAATAGAAGAACATCCTGAAGAAGAGAATTCTCTAGCATATTATAACTTAGCTAGGGATAGAGAGAGGAGACAGTCTAAAACACCCATAAGATTTGGTTATGAATTTGAGCTAGCTTTTGCTCATGTGAGTTATGAGGAGTTAGCTGATAGGGAGCCAAAGACCTTCGAGGAGGCGATGAAAAGTGAACAATCTAAAGAGTGGTTTAAGACAATGAAAGATGAGATGAGTTCTTTAGAAAAGAATCAAACTTGGGAGCTCGTACCTAAACCTAAGAATAAATATATTGTTGACTGTAAGTGCGTATTTAAGGTTGAGGATTGTACTAGCACATCTGAACTCTTAAGGTTTAAGGTTATGTTAGTGGTCAAAGGGTACACTCAGAAGGAGGTGGTTGATTACAACGAGATTTTTTCACTTGTTGTTAAGTACACTACTATTTTTTGACTGGGAACTTGAAAAACGTGACGTATAAACTATTTTTTTACACGGTGAATTTGATGAGCAAATCTTTATGAATCAACCAAGAGGTTTTTAAAACAAATTAAAACATAATCATGTGTGATTCTTGAAAAGATCTTTATATGGCCTAAAACAATTATCTAGACAGTGATATAAAATATTTGATTCTTTTGTACTATCTATAGGGTTTCATCGTAGTAAGTTTGATCATTACCTTTACTTCCAGCATAATGATGCTAATAATGACTATGTGTTCTTATTGCTATATGTGGATGATATGCTCATAATTGGTTCATCACCTAAATTGATAAGTAACATAAAAACAAGTTTGAATGGTGAATTTGACATGAAAGACCTAGAAAAGGCTAAAAGAATCTTAGGTATGGAAATTGAAAGAGATAGGTCAAATTTTGTCATGTTTTTACATCAATCCTCATATGTTTCAAAGTGTTAAAGAAATTTGGTTTGCATGATTGCAAACCTGTTACATTACCTTTAGCTAATCATTTTGTATTAACTAAAGATCAGGCTCCATATAATGAAAAAGAAATAGAATACATGAGTAAAATTTCATACTCCAATGTGATTGGTTCTGTTATGTATTTGATGGTTTGCACTAGACCAGATTTAGCATTTATTGTTAGCTTTCTTAGTATATACATGTCTAATCCTGGTCCTGAGCATGGGAAAGCTTTGAGATGGATGTTAAGGTACTTAAAGGGAACTTGTAATGTGGGTCTAAAGTCTGGTGTTAATAATGAAGGTGTTAAATCGAAGGGTTTTGTCGATGCCGACTATGCTAGGGATATGGATAATAGAAAATCAACTTCTTCTTATGTATTTACTTTGTCTAACTCTTGTGTTAGTTGGAAATCACAGTTACAACACATAGTTGCACTATCCACGACAGAATCTGAATATATCGCTACTACTGAAGCTATTAAAGAAGTTCTATGTCTTAGAGGCCTTCTACATGAACTTTGTGTTTTAAATGATTATGTGGTAGTATATTTTGATAGTCAGTCCTCTATACAAGAATCTTGTTTTTCACGAATGCCCAAACATATTTATGTTAGATTACATTTCATTAGAAATTTTATATCATAAGAAGTTTTAAGACTTGAGAAAATACACACACAATATAATCCCTCAGATATGGGCACTAAGGTGCTACCATTGGTGAAGTTTAGAAGTTGCAAAGATCTTCTAAACATCAGTGGAGGTAAATAATTTCCCATTTTATTGGTTCTCTTTCTGGATTATTACTAATGCGTAATAATTTTCTTTGTAGGTCATTTGACACCAAAGTGGAGGTTTGTTAGGCAAATTATTATTAAACGACCTCTCGGGCGATGATGTAAGTTCATTATTTATTCAGTCGGCATCGAACAGATGACTGAAGTAGTATATCGACACCACAATTGTCTAAACCAATCCTATAACATATTTGAGTCATTTTAAGTAGCCTAATTTAATTAATGCTGCTCATGGCCCAACCCAAAACTCTTGGATGGCCTTTCGGTTGACAGCCCATTTAAACTACATATTGGGCCCTATTACCTATTAACCTAAAGCCCACACATCTATCTTATATATGCTGCTCATTATTGTTGCTTTTCTGTGTGTGAAATTGGTTTTCATTAGCCCTTTTGTGTTTGAGAGAAAACGACGGTTCTGGCTTCGTGCTTTCTGTCGGGCTTCGTGCATTCTGGTTTTGTGCTTTGTTTTCTTCTCCTTTCTTAGCCTTTGTGGCTGATTTTTGACGCTGCAATAAAACTTCACACATACTCCTTTGTGGACAATCCGAAAAAGAGCAATCGGGTTTTGGGAGTTTTGGCTTATGGTTTTGACTTGTCAATTGTGGTGGTCAATTAATAGATACTGAGCCCGAATCCTTAGTGATTGGAGACCATCCTTCAACAGATGTCCTCAAGTAAAATATAGTGAACTTCATAAAATGGGTCACACAAGATTTTAACAAGATTTCTGTACTAAAATTTTTAATGAATTTCGTACCATTTTTAATATAATTATACATTACAAAGAATTCATAAATTTTTCATTTAAAATAATTAATTTTTTCAATTTAAAAAAAATGTAACTAAATATCAACAAATTAAAAATGAGTTACAATTACAAATTCTAGCAAATAAATATCAATAAATTTAAAAAATTGGTTCAATCTAAAAAACATTTTCCTTATGGTGTTGTAATGGCCACATACTAATTTTTTATTTTTTTACACACATACGTACAAGCTGTTACTTTGGCTCCTAATTAGACTCACTTCTTAATTGAGCAATAAATTGCATAACACATTGTTGTAAAAAGTAAAGAGCACAAGTTAAATTTTCACTTCACACTGATTTTCACAGAGTCCATTACATGACTGAAGCCACCTTTTATATGACCAAAAAAATTGATTTATATTTTTCACACAAAAACTAAGGGGTATGAGTAGTAGTACATAGAATTGCCAACTCGAAAGTAGCAAAAATAAACAACTTTCTTCTCTCATTTTCTTACATTCTTCTCTAGCATGCGTGCGCGCACACACAAAAAATGGCTTCCATTCTTTTACATTAGGTGATACAGATCTCCATTGCTATCATATTGTTAGTTGTAGTGCTATAACGGATTATAATAGTAACAGTGACTATTTGAATATATAAGTATTTACCTTCTTCGTATAGTATAATCATGTGTCGAGAACTGATATCCAATTAAACTCTTCATCATCTCGGGTAATGGCCCAACTATCTTGTCTATACTCCATGTAATTACACGTCATTGTTACCTAAGAGTGGTAGGGAAAGAAGGGGAATGAGTATAACAACTCAATGAATAAAATATAGTTTTGTTGTGCATTTGATGCATGACATGTAATGCTCTATACTTAAATATCTACCTTAATCTTTTTGGGCCTATATAAAATAAAAAATATGTACACTTGAGCTCATTATAATCAAACATAATTATGGCTAAAACTCTTTGTTAGGTATTTAATTAATTGACAAGTCTGTGAACAAAAAAGACTAAAATTGATATGTTGTAAAAGTGCAGTTAGTGAAAGTTATGATATTTTATGTCTAGGGTTCTAGAATGGGGAAGGAAGGAAATATGGCGCGAATTTTCACTAGACTATTGCCAAAGTTTGGCTCGAGCGTCAGAAACAGAAACTTCATCGCTTGACTGTCGCCTCACCTTCGCTCGAGCGACAACCTGTAGCTCGACTGTGGCTCACCTCTCGCTCAAGCGACAGTGTCATCCAGGGAATTTTTATTTCATTTTTAAAAGTTTTTATACCGCTCCATTCATTCCCTAAACTACATATACATATTCAAACGCCACAT
>CAIGRB010094029.1:31255-52827 GCA_903798255.1 Fraxinus quadrangulata | reverse complement strand
TTTTTTTTTTTTCTCTCTCTCTCTCTCTCTCTCTGTTAAGCTCCAGCTGAGGTGTCCTTTTTGATAAGCTGTACAGTAGGAGGCAAAGGCATGTGCAGCACGTTTCAGGCCAGAAATTAGTTACTTTATTTCATGTATATATGTTGCCCTTTTTCATTAATTCATTGGATTCCAATTTTCATTGAATGAAAAGCAGATAGAAATTCAGAGCTTCTTCTTCTTTTGCATTCTGCCAAATCATTTTCTTACAAACTCTTCATTTTACATTTGAGCTTTGGCACTTTAGGATGTTCAACTCCTCTCACTTCTCAGTCCTAGTCCCCTAGTTCTACGGCAGGGTACGAGTGAAGGCGAAAAATACAATCTTGTTACCGGTTACCTTAACACTGACAGTGTAGCCAAATAAAATTGCATACAAATACATTCGAGTATACACATATGCACAAATACATACAACATATATAAATGCTGTGGGCAAATGGGTCCTCACCCGGCATGATTTGGAGGCGATCCAAACCCTGTTTCTCAAAATCCGCGATAATTTCGTACGCACGTTTCTGCTTGTCGGGGCTCCATGTCTCAATATGATGCAAAATATCTATACCCGACGGATTCTCCGACTTAATTTTTAAGTACTCTTTTTCCCCGAGCACTGTCCTGTACATTGCTGGGAAGTCGATGACGGGGACCGTTAGGGTTCCGTCCATGTCGAACACCACGCCTCTCAGGCGGGCCTTGGCGGTGGCTGAAGGGGTGAAGGTGGTCATTGACGAAAATGCCCTTCTGGATTGGAGGAAGTGGAGTGGCCTGAGAATGAGTTTGAGGATTTGCATTGTTTTTTTATACTGGAGTGGAAAGTGGAGGGGTGATTTTGGAATTTAACGAGGGAAAACAAGCGGTAGTTGGGTGTTGGGAACTGGGAGATGAATTGCTTATGGAAACAGCTGTATCAGGTAACTATGATGGATTAAGGAAGACGGAGACAACTTAAGTACAGTAAAAGTGTAAAACATTCAAAACTGAATGCTACAAAAATGAATGCTTAGCACCTCGTGCTTTAATTTTTATACTTATTTTAATCACACGTTTGTAAAATTGTAAAATTTTTTTTTTTTTTTGCAATGCACAACATTTGATATATCGTTTTCATTTTATACAAAGTAATTATTTAAATTACTATGGCTTGAAATGCCTTTTTTTTTTTTTTTTGAAGAAAGAGTTAATAAAACACAATTATCATCGGATCATAATTATTATTGATAAGCTTGTGTTTAACATCCATTTTGGGAAAAAATTGAATTCTGAAATAGTTATTAATGGAAAAATGTGTGGTTGAAAAGTAATGAAAAATTTTACAGGGGTGTCTTCGATTAAGATTTTGATAGATTTTAAAAGATTATAAATCCTAATGAATTTCGTAAATTTAAATAGATTTTCACGAATTCCATAAGAATCTCATCAAAGATGATGAAATTTTAAAAGATTTGATTATATATATTTTTAATATTGAAATCCATCCAAATCTTTTAAAATTATTAGATTAATATTTTTTTATAAATACATTAGTTATTGAGAATACCTAAATTTTAAAAGATTTCATTAAAATCTCAATTGTGAACACATAAATTTTAATGAATTTCATTAAAATCCATTAAAATCTCAATTAAGAACGCCTAAATTTATAAGGATTTTTAAAATTCATTACAATCTTAATTAAGGACGTCCTAGTTAGATTTGTATGTAATATTATTTTATTTGGAGAATGTGTAGTTGAAATGAAGAAATAGAAAAAAAAAATGAGAATGGGAATGAATGTCAAACAGCCTATGTTTAAGTCATATTAAAAATTTAATTCTCATTTTTCTACTTATTTTCAACCACATACTTTTCAATAAAATAATATTTTTCATCGCATCAATAACTTTTTTTTCTTTTTCAATTACACATTCCCATCAATGTGTTATTCTAAAATATATTCTTCTAAAAAAATGTGGCTCAAACACACATATAACTCAAGTTGTAAAAATATAAAATAATCTATAAATTAATATATTATTTATTTATCGATAATTAATAAATTATTCGTTTATTGATAAATGAATAACCCCTTTAAAAATAATAATTTCTATCAATTTCAACATTATTATTTTATAAAAGTTTTACTGTATTTTCATTTTTCAAAAAAAAAAAAAAATTAATTTTATTTTAAATTTTCAATAAAATAATTTTATACAAAAATCCAAAAATAAATTTCATATATTTTAATTACGCATTTTAAATATAAATTATTATTACAAAATTTATTCTTTCACGAGGCACAAACAAAACCTAAACAGACTCACAGAGTGACAATCTTAATATTCAGAGTGTGTGCGATTGTTTGAATTTTGAATTTTTCTTTTATATAGGATTTGTTTGATATATATTATTGAGAAAATAATGTATTTTAAATAGTGATATGATAGGAAATATGTGGTTAAAAAGTAAAGAAAATTCATTGATGTGATGAAAAATATTATTTTATTGAAAAATGTGTGGTTGAAAATGAGTTTTAAAATAATGTATTTTAAAAAAATGTGTACAAAACAGGGGCATGATATAAGAATGTTGGGTTAAAAGTACGAAAAGTAACGAGGAATGCGAAAAATAATTTTTTTAAAAATGTATAATTATAAATTATTAAAAATAAAATTGATTTTTAAAAAATATCATTTCCATACATATATTTTAGCCCTTTGGTGACGATTAAAATTAAAATTTTAGTAGATTTTCATAAAAGTTGTTGAAATATGTGATTAAAAAGTTGTGGGATCCATAATATATGTGATTAATGTTGATTGTTTGATTTTGACTTAAATTAAAATTTGATTTAAATCAATATCAAACATGGGATAAAGTAGCTTACTCAAAATATTTCTAACATAATCAAAAGTAAAATCATGTAGGGCCATAAGTAACTTATTGGGTGAAACTCCACATTTCAATTTTCAATTTCAAAAATCAGTTACCAACTATTTTTATTCAAAAATCAGATTATAATTATTTTTTAATTTAAAAATCATATGATACACCTCACTCTCTAAACATTTGAACTGGATCACAACACCCCCTACCCCATGAAATATTCTTTCTTTATATAGAACTTTCTCTACATGAAATATTCTTTCTTTATATAGAACTTTCTCTCTCACTTAATCCATTGAATCTGCAAATCATGTGTCTGGCTGCTGCAAATGGCTTGGTAGAAGATATATTCATTCCAGATGCATCTTTTTCTTCCCCATTCTTTCAATTCTTTTCCTTCAAAAAATAAAATAAAATTCTCTCTCCATACAACAACATTTTCTCTCTCTATAGATTCAATCGTCGTCTTCTTCCAACCATCGTCTTCCTCAAACCACAATCTTCTTCATACTGTCTTCTCCAGATGCGATAAGGTTGGAGGTGGAGGTGGAGGTAGTCGTGGTGGTGCGAGATGCTACAGTGGTGGTGGTACATGTTTGCTAGAGAGGGGCTGTAATGTAGCCATTTTTCCCGTTTATCTCTTTATGTTGCCGAAGATGGTGGGGGTGGGGGGATGTTGTGAAAACTAGTGGCTCCCAATACTCATTTTCTGTTTTGAATGTAATATCAGTGTTGGGAAGACCATAGCTAATATAACACTGGAGTTTAGAGACTTATGGAAAGAAGTGTTTTCGGTGATAGAATGGTCTTTGTGAGAGCTGTTCATGAGGCAAAATGGATGAATGAGATGGAGATCAGCATTTATGACTTGTGGTTTGATCCTGTTGTTTCAAGTTTGCCCGGAATATATGTGTACTGTGACTAGTTGTGACCAATTTTGTGTTAATTGTGACCGATTGCGACTTGATCATATACGTTCACAATTAAGATTCAATTGGTCACAGACAGTCACGCTGAACACAAATTTGATCACAGTTAGTCACATTGAATACAAATTTGGTTACAATTAATCACATAAAGTCACACTAAACACAAATTTTTTTTTCGGTAATTTTTTAGGATGTGGAGGCAGGGATGGAGTGGTGATATGTGGATCCATGAGGGTGGGGGTGTGATTTTCAATTTTTAATTTTTTGGAAATCTTTGAGTCATCGAAGCGACCGTCAGAGGAGTCGTCGGAGAGGCCACCGGAGTGATCGCCAGAGCTGATGGCTGTCTCCGGTGAAGAGATAGAGGCAAGGTGGTGTAGTAGGGTAGGATGTGGTAGGTGAGGTGGCATTACTGATTAAATGAGAAAAAACTTCCAACTTTATTCATTAAATTTAATGACATATTTTGTTAGAATCCAATTTTTAAGTAAATTTTCTTCGTGTTCAATCCGCCTAGTGTAAAATATAAAAATGTAAGCACAGAGGAAATAAAAAAAAAATAGTTAAAATTTATTTTTTAGTGCTACGTGTGTCAATTGCCCTCTATTCCCCCATTCCAGCGGGCCCATCCAAGCCGATTCAAAAAAAGCCCTTAAACCCTGGCCTCAGCAGCAATATTTGTGAAGCTTTCGGCTTTTGGTGCAACAGTTCCAACAATGGCGTCCGAGTCTTCTCAGAAAAACAAAGCCAGGCGAAAATTGAAGAAGGGAGTCCGAGTCGACCTGGAGAAGAAACTCGAACGATTTGACTCACTTCCATGGAACTCCTCGCTCCCCGAAAATGATGGCGGCAACTACGACCCTTACTCTGTATTCATTGGCTCCAACGAACTCGAAGGAGGTAGAGACTATAGTATTAGCTTCCTCCACTGCAATTCATGTTGATTTTCTGTAAAACGATATCTAATCGTATCCCCTAGAAAATTTATGAATTTCAGTTCAGAAATTTGAGAAAAACGTGCACTTTAGGTTTGTTTTCATCTTAAAAAGTGTGTTTTTATTCACTCAAATTTTTAAATTTATGCATTTATTTAATTAAGTTTGCTTCTTTTTATCAGTGGAAAAGCTAAGATTCCAGATTTTGGGGGTGGTGTGGGGGTGAGCAACATAGGGAAGCAGCAATGCACGAAGGTCCCTCAGGTTAAAAAGTTAATTGCTAGAAACTGGCGATTATAAGCACAATGAAGATTTGGAAGTGCTTATAATTTTAGAGCTGGAGAAGTAAAATTGTGTCTAAAAAGAGTTCTTTGGAATTATGAATATATTGTAAGAAAAAATAATATTTGGGATTATGAAATAAAAAGAGTGGAGCAATTTGAGTGCATTATGACGTTATATATGCCACTATGATGATTTTGAAATTTTGTTGTTGTGCACAAGTCAAACAGAAGCTTGAATTTTTCAGCCCCAAGTTTTGACAGGAGGATAAAGGAAGAACTGTTCCTCTGATTTCTATGATTTATTCAAAGTAGATTGGTCTAGTGCTTATCTTTAAATGGAAAATTCAAGTAAATAATTAGAAAATTAGAACTGCTTGTAATTAGAAGTAATGTTAAGAACTAGAATACAAAAGGCATGTTCTCCTTCTTCTCCTTATTACGTAAAATAATGTTAGCATATTGGTTATTGAGGCTTAACTTTTATCGATTTTTTTAACAAATGCAGGTTTTCTAACTCTTGAAGAGATTGATGAATCAGAGTACGGACTGGAAATTCCAAAAATTGATGTTGCAAATGAAAACAAGGAAGTAAAAGGAAAGGTAAAATCAAAGAAAAGAAAGGTAAGTGAAGGTGATGAGAATGACAGCTCTAGTGGCGAGGCTGATGGCAAAACTGATGGTAAGGATGGAGGAAAGGAACTGGAGGACGAGAAGAAGGAACTGAAACGGAAGAAAGAAAAGAAGAAACGGAAGAAGAAGAAAAACAAGCAAGAAAAGAATGAAGAAGCAAATAAACTAAAGGAAAATGTAGAACCAGCAGAACCAGTGCCTGGTTAGTATTACATTCTATTTAGATTTTTTTAAGGCAATTGAAGTATGGTATTTTAATTTTCATTCAGCGTGGTCTTTAGGAATATTTTGATAGCATAATTTGATTTCTTGTAAATGATATGATGCAAGTGTATAGTTATATTAGTGAATAGCTGTTTAAAGTTGGTTTTCATATAGTTTTAGTTGGAGTTCTGCACTTGCTTATTCTTGGTAGTTTATGAGTTAACTGCAGAATTTTATAATTATTCTGCTATTTTTGAGCTTGAAAATAGCAAGCCATTTGACTTCCCCGTGAATGCTTTACTAGGCCGCTACTACTTCATGTTTCTGCAGTTAAGTGCTTACACAATTGGTTGTTGACTAGCAACAACAAAATTTATAATTCCGGAACTTTCATAACTTAAACTGTACACTACCGATGATTTATGAATTTCTTATCACTTTTTGGTTTAATTTGTTGTTAGCATCAAAAGGAGGTGTTGCTGTTACAAATAAAAAGCATTTAATAGAAATGGTGTTATCTAGTTTGACGTGTGAATATTTCTATGATTTCTAACTTGATCATTTTATGTATCAATTCCAAATTGGTTTGATAACCTATAGTTTTAGGCTTTTGTCTAATAAAATAAGTTATCTACTTCTTGGTCTAGCTCCAATGCGGATTCATTAATTTCATAATTGGATTCAGATGATTAGACATCTCCTTGTGTGCTAAAACGAGTTTGATCTATGCTCATGAGGGAGATTTGGCAATTACCTCATTTCCATCTCTATTATTGGAAGCTCAGATGCATTACTGTTTTTGAGCGATTGTGAGTTGGCCATACATTGTATTATTATTAAGAACGGTAATGATGTTGGGAAAACATTGGTTGTCAGAAGAGATTAGTTTGATTAGAATTAGATTGTTCACCGTTTTATGATATTGATATGGCCTTAAAAGAGTATCTCGTGACCTACAAATTTGGTGTCAGTTATTGATGGCCAGGATGGTGTTGAAGAGGATCCAGTTGATGATGCTGAGTACTACGAATGGAATGAACTGAGACTTCATCCCTTAATTATGAAATCAATATACAGGCTTAAGTTCAAAGAGCCTACGCCGATACAGAAAGCATGTATTCCTGCTGCCGCTCATCAAGGGAAGGCAAGTTTCTCATCAATGTTTGGTTTTAGTATTACATTATGTAGTGGTGGGAAAAATGGCTTGTTATTGACACTAGTCTGCTGGTGTGACAGGATGTAATTGGTGCCGCAGAGACAGGATCTGGGAAAACACTTGCATTTGGTTTGCCAATTTTACAGCGGTTTCTTGAAGAACGAGAAAAGGTAGAGAGACTTCTGGCAGAAAAAGGAGGGGCCAATGAGAGAATCGCTCCAGAAAGTGTTCTACGGGCGCTCATTGTCACTCCTACGAGAGAGCTTGCACTTCAGGTACTTATGATTGCTTCTTTGGTGCCTTTTCACTATTGTGGAATAGATAATTATGTTTTGGAAACATAAATTATACTTCTCTGAACTACTTTTTACTAAACATGGAATATATGTCATTTAATTTTACAATAACTTAATGCATTAATATTTGTTACTATGCAAGGTCACGGACCATCTCAAGGAAGTAGCAAAAGGCACCAATGTTCACGTGGTTCCCATTGTCGGTGGAATGTCAACAGAAAAACAGGAAAGACTGTTGAAAGCAAGGCCTGAAATTGTTGTTGGAACTCCAGGGAGGCTGTGGGAACTTATGTCAGGTGGAGAAATTCATCTTGTAGAGGTTAGACTTATATTTTCGGAAATTGATTGTATGTAGGGACTTTTTCATTGTCTCGTTAGCATTGAGAAACATACAAATTTTGAACATACAAGGTTAATAACAATCGTCTTCCTTCCTAATCAGACTCAGAATTCTATTATAACGTTTCCCTTGTTGTAACTGCTGACTTCATTGCCTGTATGAGCTAGGTGGAAGTATTACTAGTTTTCCACATGTTCTAGAAGGAATCTGAATCCATTTGCCAGAGGATCGTTTTGCAAAAAGAAAAGAAAAAAACTAACGACAAATAAATCTAATACTGTAGATCTGTGTAGGGGGCTTAATGATAGTTGAAATTCTGATAATGATGAAGTCTGAGGATAAGGGGCTGTTACAACAATCAGTCAGTCTTCCTGATTTCTTCATCCCTCAATCCTTTCTGAGCCCCACTTTCCCTGATCAGCCTGCCACCTATGTGATCTTTTAGGTCGGGGGTGGCAGGTGGGCAGTAGGAGAAGGGAATGAATGATAGGAAGGGGAGTTTGTTCCCCTTAATATCTTAACAGCCTAATGTCCGTTTCTTTGGCATCACATTTCCACCAGCTATATGTTGAAGTGGTTAAATCCTTGTGCTACATTATTACTCTTAGTAATTTAACTTATCTATTAGTGAATCATGTAACATGATGTAATTTATATTCGTCAAAAGGTGTACTAATCAACTTGTGTGGATAGCTTGTCTAATTAAAAGCTTAACTTATATATGATTGGAGTACCATGTAATTTGAAGTAATTTATTCATCGAAGATATACTAATCAACTTGTAAAGATAGCTGCAGGTGTGTCTATATTACAAATTTTTTGTAGTAAGCACTATTTTCTTGAATTGAAGAACAAGAATAATGCTGACTTACATATTGTCTATTGCAGTTGCATTCCTTGTCCTTTTTTGTGCTGGACGAGGCTGATCGCATGATTGAATCGGGTCATTTTCGTGAATTGCAATCAATAATCGACATGCTTCCCATTCATAGATCAACCGAGAGTCAACCTCAAAATACACAGAATTGTGTGACAGTTTCAAGCCTCCAAAGAAAGAAAAGGCAAACTTTTGTGTTTTCTGCAACTCTTGCCCTATCTGCTGATTTCCGGAAGAAGTTAAAGCGTGGATCAGTGAATTCAAAAAAAATTGATGGGCTCAATTCATTCGAAACTCTTTCTGAGAGGGCAGGAATGAGGCCAAATACTGCTATAATAGACCTTACGAATGCATCAATTTTGGCTAATAAACTTGAGGAATCAGTGATTGAGTATGTCTTTCTCTTTTTGGAGTTTTTGTTTTATTTCCTAAATGGCTTGCCTGTGCAATAAAATTATTTAGCAGCAGTCGTCGTTTCTCATTTTGGCATAGGAGGTTTATTGTCAATATCGTCATTTTTTCTGTTCATTGTGAGAAACATGTCGCTGCTTGTGTACATCTTTCTTGTGTCCATTTTATTGACTTAAACCAAGGAGGTAGTATCTCATGCATAGTGGGTTGCAGGTGTAGGGAAGAAGACAAAGATGCTTATTTATATTATATTTTAAGTGTCCACGGACAAGGTCGCACAATTGTCTTCTGTACATCCATTGCTGCTTTACGCCATATTTCTGCCATCCTGCGCATCCTCAACATTAGCGTTTGGACCCTTCATTCAGAGATGCAGCAAAGGGCACGCCTGAAGGTTTGTTTTGGTTCAACATCTCAAGTCATTGTTTGGATTCACATGCAACTTTGTGGGTGTTAGTTTTTGATGTGATTTTCCAATTCTTGCCCTTAACTTATGTCATATCTATCTATGTTAAAGATATTTTGCTACAGCACATTATCATGTTTGCACATTTATATTTCTTCCTCCTTGCAAAGAGGATAATATTAATAACAGATATTCTGCATTATGTTGGATTGCTACTTGCTGTTAACATCTATGAGGCTGCCTTAATGGAATAGAAGGAATAACAGTTTCACCTTGATATTGGGGAATGAGATGGAACCATAGATATTGCTCTACTCTGACTAAATTGGTTGTCTTGGCAAAGTATTTGTTTGAAATCTATATTGAATTTCCCCTTTTCTCTGAGGCATCTCGTGTTCGATTTTTCGCCTTGTGCCAGGCAATTGACCGGTTTCGTGCAATTGAACATGGCATACTTATCGCTACAGATGCGGCTGCACGAGGGCTCGATATTCCTGGTGTCCGAACAGTTGTTCATTACCAGCTTCCACTTTCAGCTGAAGTAAGTTATCGTCAATTTTCCCTTTTGTGGTTATTTTCCGAGTGTTTGCACTTCTAAAACCGGCTATTTTTATTATAGGTGTATGTTCATAGATGTGGAAGAACAGCTAGGGCCTTTTCTGATGGTTGCAGCATTGCTCTAATTTCGCCGAATGATGCTTCTAAATTTGCATCTCTATCCAAATCATTTGCTAAGGTAACGGTATTCGAAAGTTCATTCCTTAAGACTGGAGAAAATGATTTATAATCATAATAAAGTGTAATTATTTGCGAAGCAAAATAAATTACTGCCGAGAATCAGATTTTTGGTGAATGCACTGTGAACTCAAAAGTAGGCTTTCAAATTATCAGTGGCTATGGGGTTGAACGTGAAAGCAGAAAATCCAAGGACAAGGCCACTGTAAAGAATATCTTCTTAACTTGTATTAAAATAGTGACACCTCTCTCCACCTGCAGTTGATTGTATTGGTTTATCTTGGCCCATTTATTTAGATTAGAGTTGAAAAGTCGCCTGTTTAGCATGATTTCCAAATTAATATCTCTTGATGTTTGACTAAATTGATATGTGCCTGCATGACACTAAATGTATGAAACTTGGAAAATTGGAATTATTTTGTTGAGGAACATAAAGAAAATGTTCATTTTTGGGGAAGTAGACTTTAATTGTGGACATCATGCAAACGTGAAGAGACTTGATCTTTTGATTTTATCTCTAGGTTTGATCTTGGATTGAAAGATGAATGGATGTTTTCTCTAGTATATTTTATACACTGACAGATTTTTGCCAACTGCCAGTCAATGAGTTTACAAGTCAAAAGAACAGACTGAACATTATGTGTGGATATGACTATTGCGTTGCTGCTGCCTTTGTCATCTTATGAAGAAATAAATGTTCCACGCTGATGAAGTGAATCTTGAAGAGTAGTTGATGAGAGCGAGATCAACAACTCTTCCCAATCGATAGTAGTTGTTTGTTACAAACCCTTGTTTTATATTGGTGTCACTTGTCAGAGCTGGTTGAGCCCTATCTCTTGCTTTTCTATTGTATTAATCACTGATCATTTTTTTGGTATCTGTGTGTCTATCACCCTTTTCTGTATTTATGTGTGCGAGTTTTTTTGCATGGCCAAACCAAATGATTATAAATGAATATTTTTATGGGTAATCTTCTACTAATTCTTAATTTAAACGTGCGATGATTGTCTGTGGTTGTTATTCAGGAGAGTTTCCAGCGATTTCCTATTGAACTATCTTACATGCCAGAGGTGATTAAACGATTATCTCTTGCTCATCAAATAGACAAGATTACTCGGAAGAATTCCCAGGTAATTGTAATTTCCTTTCCTTGGTGCAATTGTTTATACATACCTTACAGTTTGGAATGCTACTGCTTCCTTTTTTGGTTGGAACTGTGGGGTTTTCTATAAGTCCAGTTGTTTTTCATGTTCTCTTGCCAATTTTACATTATTTTCCCCTGTTTTGAGCTACATGTTATGATAGCTCTCCTGATACTTTAGTACATCAAAGTGCATTAGCCTCAATTTATAAAATACGTACTTGGGTTGTGGTTTAAGCCATTATACAGAGAAGGGAGATGCTAATCTTCTAGAAAAATATTTTATCATTATGATCTGCTTAACTTGACATCAGGCTATTGAGATGCTGCATAGTTTCATTGTTCAGATCTTTTCTTGTCCCAGGAGAAGGCCGAGAAAAGTTGGTTGGAGCGCAATGCTGAATCAGTTGATTTGGTTTTGGATGATGATGATAGCGAAGAAGAGAGAGTGAAGAAACACAGGCTAAAGAAAGCCACGTCAAGTCAGTTAAATAAGTTGCAGCAGGTCACCCCTGACCAATGACAATTTGCTAGTTTGATTGAATTTGTCTTTCAAATACGACTTTTCTAAAACCAGACAGCATGAAATATAATTTTTCCACAGTTAATATTATTCTAAGCTTTGTCCTTTATTTGTTAAATTACAGGAGATCAATACACTTCTTTCGCGGCCATTGCAACCGAAAACATTTTCAAAGCGCTACTTGGCTGGGGTAAGTGCGTGCATACGCTCGACACACTTGTATATATGTATGAAAGTGCTGAAGTTTCACTTTTGTATTAAAACTAAAGTATAATAGGGTTCGCATTCTTTTTTTGTTCTGACAAACTTGTCATGTAGTTAGTAGTTCGACTTATTATTTTCAATATCATACGCGTTGTGTATTCCAAAGTAGATTTTATAACTTTTTGTCATCACCATTGATTGAAACTGATAAAAATTGTTAGGAATACAACCAACATTCTCTTGGTAGAAAGTTAAATCAATGAAAGATCATTTTAGTTGAGGAATTAGTTTGTACGAAATTGACCAACTGATTCACTAGCTGTGTACCTGGTTTAATAACTATATTTTCAACATGTTTAGCTATCTTAAAGTAAGTAACTTATTTTTATGGCAGTAAATCTGAAAAAGTGAACTTTTCTTGACAGTACTGTCAAAATAGAAAATTTTATACTGGAAATTCAAAATAAGGAAATTTTTAGAAAACCTCAAACAAGCTTGGCAAAAAAAAGGTTACTTAAAAAGCAACTTTTAAGCTTAGCCAACATGCTCTTATGTCTAGTCTCAATAGCATGGGAAGGTTTTACAAAGACAATAAATATTTAAAGCATGATATCCTTATGCATGAGATATGTGATGTTTTAAATTTTTTAATTGAATCTTTCCCAGGCCGGTGTGTCACCTCTTCTTCAACATCAATTTGAAGAACTGGCGAAGCAGAAACTTGGTGAAGCAAGTAGTTTTGGCGAAAACAAAAGGCGGAAGTTGGTAGTTATTGGTCAGGATTGTGTAGAACCACTTCAGGCACTGAGGAGTGCAAATAAAGAGGTAATGCAACAGAAATCTACCCATTTTCTTTTATTGTGTTATATTATTGACGTTTTGGTGAAATTATCTGGAAGTCCCAAATTTAGATTTTATTGATCTGCTGTTCATATTTTTGTTATGCAGCGGTAAAAATGTGTTTCCTTTTTTATGAGTCTTGAAAATATCAACTCGCTTTTTTTACCTTTGCGTGTGTATTTTATATTTTTATCGAATTCCTGTTTTCTCATTAGAAAAATGCGTTGCTCTGTTCCTTTTCATTTGACCTAAAGTTTGGTCTCTGTCAAATATTCTCAGGCATGCTTGGATCTGAAAGAGATTTCTGAAAAGCGAAAGAATATGGATGACTTGAGAAGAAAGAGGAAAGAGATGAAAAAACGTATCTCATTTATCCTTCCTGCACACCAATATTTCATAGCATTGTTGTTTTGTTATTTATATTCTCTATCATTCTCCTTGTTGCTATCATGTATCTTCAATATTCCTTTTTCCTGAAGCTAACTCTGCAACATTTTCATTTTACTTCTCCAGGTTTACATGAACAAAGGCGAAAGCAGAGGAAAAAGATGAAAGCGGGAAATCAGTAGAGGGAGTCGTGCAAATCCTTAAGATTAGTAAAAGAAAATACTAAGAAACAACAACTGTGTGGTATAGATTATCTTTGTCAGTTGGTGACGACATAATTGTAAGTTGTATTTGCTTTTTACCTTGGTACGGTGAACTAGGCAGTACTGAACTATATTAAGGAAGAAAAAACTGTCTTCGACCTGTTAAACACTGCATGTCAAGTACTGTCTAGACCTGATCTTGGAGCAGTGAGCGAGTTGGTGTCGGTGTTGATTATAGTTTTTTCCTTCTTTTCTGCAGGTTACTAGCCTGATTAGTTCAAATATTTATGATCAAGTACTGGATTCCAATTAATTTATTTTTTGTAAGGCAAATATTTAATGAACTCTTTGTTTCAACAATTAGCTCTTCTATTTTAAAGAAGTTGAATTGCCTAAATTCTGATATTTGTAGGCAGAGCATGTTTGGCATAAGTTATAAAGAATTTCCAACCTATCTCGCTTAAGTTGGGTTATGAATTTTGATCCACTCAATTTCTCAGTTCCAAACTTGTAAGATAACAAATTTTATTTTTTGGCCAAACATGCTCGTTTGCTATTTTGTTTCTTCTGCATTCTGATTGACTACTCGACGTTGATTGAGCATGAGTGAAGAGTCCCACTTTTGCCTCCACCCTGCCCGGGCCACCCAACCCCGATCTAGCATAGTGACTCATCCACCCATGTCACGAGCACCACCCCTGGAGCCTTCACCGCAAGTTCATAATCACACATACGACATGCATGGGAGAGAGGCTTGGGTCATATTCTCTTTACTATTTTCAAGTCGTTTTTGGTTTTCGATTTTTCAAAATAGTGGAAACGCGTTATCTTTCCTATTTTCGAAAACTCATTTTTGAAAACAAGTTAAAAATTTACAAAGAAAATTCAAAATGTGTTGTTTTGGGTGTTTTCAGTTATAATCAAATCAAAATTTTTAAAACGCGTTTTGAGTGTTTTCAGTTTAACGTCATTCCAACCACCACCGTTGTCGCCGCAATCACCACTTTTTGATTTTTGAAAAAAAAAAATTAAAATGCCAAAAAGAACACATTTTAATAATTTCATAATGAACATTTAAAACACAAAATTTAAAATAAGTTCAAAACTTAAAATGTAAAATTGAAATACAAAGAGAACGATTCCTTGTATTCTGAACGATTCCTTGTATTCTTTCTTTTTGTTTCTTCTTTTTCGTTGTCAAAATTTTGTTTTGAATGAGAAGGGAAAGAGCAAAATGAAAAGTCAACATGTATATAGTAAGTTGTAATTCACAATTATCAATGCGTTCATTTGATATTTTGAACTCGACAAGATTAAAGTAGAACAAATTGTTTAGTGTACTAAGCAAAAATCTAAAAAAGTGATATATATTTTTTTTAATCGAACTTGACAATACAAAAGACACATTTTATTTATTTATTTCTTTTTATGTTGATTAATCAGATCGTCTTCCTTCTCGTAAAAAAAATTTTTTGTTCCTAGAACCACCAGATGAGAAAAAATTTGAGCCCTACGTTAACATCCAAAGCGTGACAAAAAATTTCATCCAAAACAAAACCCAACCAATCATAACCACAAAATTTTTCTTTCAAAAAAATAAAGAAATTTAAAGAACAAAAAAAGCGCAATTGATAACAACAACCCATGAAGCTGAATACGAATTCGATTAGCTTATAAATTCGTGTCTGAAGAAAAAGCGCTCCTCAAATGGAAGCGCTTGTTGTAGGGTCTGTAGCTTCTCGTTGTAATCGCTCTATTTTCTCCAACAAGGTACTCTCCTTTTTGCCTTTTTGTACTCTCCAATTTTAATTTTTTTTTTTTTAAAAAAAACTCGTTTCTTTTCTGCATCGATTACTAGATTCCGTTAGTTTGATAGTCATTTGCGATTTTTGGGGTTAATGAGCGATAGATTTTAATCGGAGTATAATGTCAAATGGATAAGAGTATATAATTAGTTCGAAATTTGAATTCAAGTCAACTGGTGTATGGGTATATCTATTGAAAGCAAATTTTTAATAGTTCTGAAGAACTGTTCTTATGCTACCACATAACTGGTGATATGCTTTTGGCAAATATTTTTGAAGCCAGCGCTTTTCAGCATGTTAAGTTTTTGTTGTTTTGTTGAATGAGCATGTTGTGATGTTCATGTGTAACTATTTAGAAATTTTCAAATGAATTAACTAATACAATGTGCTACTAAATAGTGATTTTGTTTTCCAAATGCCATATATATTTAAGTAGCCAATCGAAATTATAAATTGTCTTCTTCTTATCTGAAAAAAAATTAGACTATGATTTTTATGCACATTGAGATTAATGAGCAAAGGAATTCTATGCTTTTAGGTTCTTGCTTGCAATCATACTACGACGAGGAAAATTGAAACTCGATTGTGCAGTTCATTATTAAGTAAAGATAAAAGTAGGAGAACAACCCCCTATCCATCTCTGAATCTAAAGAGCTGTGCACACAAGACTTTTCTCCGTTCACTTTGGCAGCTGAATGGGAGATTCATATCCCAAGGCAGTTTCTTCTTGATAAAGCCTGAATTCCTACCCCAACTAAGAAAATTTGCTATCGGCATCCACAAGAAATTAAAATGTTCCGAAAGATTTAACAATCTGGTCCCTGTTTTCTCTTTCCGGATTATAGTCACAATGATGCTTGCTACGACACTTGGTGCCGCCGTTAGCAGAACTCCTTCCTGTAAGTTGCTTAGTTCTGGTTTTTTTCAATTTCCTGAAGCTTCCGAACAATTGTTTCGGCAATATTTCAAATGCTAAATACTTTCTTAGTTCATGGTTCAATGCCTAGTCCTTTCAATATGCAGGGGCCCTTAGTGAAGAAAATCTACTTTTCTTGGAAGCATGGAGAACGATTGACCGTGCTTATATCGACAAAACATTCAATGGACAAAGTTGGTTTAGGTACAGGGAAAATGCTTTGCGCAGTGAACCGATGAACACACGAGAAGAGACATGTAAGTTATCTTGGCATGCAACTCCTATAAGTTTCCATCTTTCAAATGTACGACTGAACATTCATGTCATCTTATGCTTTCTGTTGCTCATTAGGTTTCCGAATTTTGTATACCAAACCAAATTCTGTCATGATCGCCATTACGTATTTCTCTAACTCTGGCTTACACCTAATAATTATAGATACACATGTTACTGACTGGCATATGCACTATTTTAAGTTCTCATTGACATATTTAAGAGTTCAGTTCATAATCTACAAGACCAGCAATATGTCCATGCCCCTGGCTGTGGCAGAGGATTTAAAAGAAACAGGAGGAAATATAAGTGGGGCCTGGGGCCTGTTGGTCCTTCATTTTCAAGTCTTATTTCCATAAAGAATAAAGTCCATTGATAAAAGTACTGTTCATTACATGATTTAGCCCTTGTTTGGTGGGGGTTAAAATCAGATTTTAAGTAGATTTTGATAAAAGTTGATGAAATGTGTGGTTAAAAAGTTGTGGGTCCCATGAAATATGTGGTTAAAATTTATTGTTGACTTTGACTTAGATTAAAATCTAAATTTTAATTCCTACCAAACATAGGCTTAATTAGAGAATAAAAATTGATTAATAGGTTTTGAACCAATTCTTTCTGAGGTTCTGTCTTAGTTGGGTTTAAGGACATATTTTGTGAAGGAAGATACTTGTCAGTAATCTGGTTTACTGATCTGTCACTTTAAAATTGCTTGTAAATTAATAATTTCTGTCCCCCTTTTGGCTTTAGTTGAACCACTCTAATGTTTAAAAATTTATCGTCTATCTGAATTCTTGTTTTATATTCAACTTCCAGATGCTGCAATAAGGAAGATGATTGCCACTCTGGATGACCCTTTCACTCGGTTCCTGGAGCCTGGAAAATTTAAGAGTTTGCGGGTACGGGGCTACTTGATTCCATCTTCCTCATTGTTGTATTTGACTTCAGTGACATTCTCACTTGTATATTAATTTTGAATGTAGCTTTTTCTCCTGAAATCACAAACTATTGGTTTTGGTCCATAATGTAAAATTTGTTGATATGTTCTTTGAAGGCAGTCAGGAACACAAAACACTCTAACAGGAGTTGGGCTGTCGATCGGTTACCCTGCAAAAAATGATAAATCAATCGCTGGACTGATGGTTATTTCAGCTGCTCCCGGAGGTCCTGCATATAGGGCTGGAATTTCATCTGGGGATTTAATCCTAGCAATTGATGATACAAGTACACAAAACATGGGAATATATGATGCAGCCGATCGCTTGCAGTAAGTTTTCTTTTAAATCAACCTTGCAATTAGTGATATTATTATTGAATTGCAATATTAATTCGGTTAAGTTTCTCACGCCAGTAAAGCTTCAACCTACAAAAAGAAAATGGCATGAGATTGAGATGTAATTAAAGTTAGATTTCAATTTTTGCACAACTTTCATTAGGTTTATGCATTGTTAACCATGTATCTCTAGTTCCTTATTCATTAATGGATAGACAAGCTTAATTTCATTGGAAACAAGAAGAATAAGAAGGATCACAATCTTGTGGGGTATATAGATATGTGAAGAGAAGCATTCCAAAGAGCAGAGGCAGACACAGAACTTATATGTTGGTAAGGGGAAGAGCAGGGTTCGGTTAGGGATGTGGGCTTTTACTTGATAACTTTGAATTGGCCTGTTGATACCTATGGCTAAAGGAGAGATTTTCTTTCTTCATTAACTGGAAATTCTTGTGAAAGTTCCACTTACCATATGCACGCATCTTTAAAAAAAACCTTTAAAATGATGATAAAATCCTGAAGGTTGTGTAAAACTATGACATGCTACAGTACTAAGCATCTGCTGGATTTAAACTTCTTTCACATTAAAAATGAGCCAATGCATTTTTTTTTTTTTTTTTATTGTTTTAAATGCTAGCGAGTTACTCAATTTAGCTGCGGTTATTTTCTGTGGATACATGTAAAATGCGTAACATCTTGCATATGCTTTTGGGTGAAGGGGTGATGGAGGATGTATCATTATTGAAATATGACATAAAATAATTCAGAATTTAGGCATGCTTAAGTGATGGAGAGCTTATAGGCTTTGTGCTTAGTATATCGGGTTAAACATCTTATCTTGGTTAACTGTGCACCATGTCTGTTAACTGTTTCCAACCTTCTGTTGCAACTTCACTTCAAAAAAATTCAGAATGTAAAATGTGGTGAGCCAGAATTAAGCATTATTATGGCTAAATATTTATGAATAACAGAAAAAGGCTATGTTGATTTTATGAATAACTGAATAAGGCTATGTTGATTGGAAGTGTATGTTATATGACTAAATATCTAAGTTGAATCCACAGAGGAACTGAAGGAAGTGGAGTGGAGCTAATTGTACGTCATAGGGATGAGACAAGGCATCTATCTTTAAAGTGTGTACATTATTCTCCATTCAAATTGCTTTTTACTTTATATTTGCGAATGGTTCTCTTTGAGTCTATGAGCAATGCTATAAATTTTCCAATATAGACATTTTACTTGCTCTAACTGGTTAAAAATGAATTTGTAGCCATTCTCTCTCTTCATAGCTCTCTATGGGATGTATCCATATAAGCTTTATGAAGATGAATATTTAAATGTGAAAATTAAGATGATTTTGATTTTCCAAACTCAAAATTGCTGCTCTTCAGACGAGAAAAGGTCTTACTGAATCCAGTTAAGTCGCGAATCTGCAAAGTGCCTGGAGTGGGAGAGGAAGCCCCTCTAATTGGATATATCAAACTAACAGCCTTCAATCAAAATGCTTCTGGTAAATTACTGCTACGTTGGAGAACTTGTGCCCATATTTGCTTGTGTGTTTTCTTTCACAAAGTATACTCAATAACTTCGACCTGAAATCATATTTGATATACTAGTCTTTTTTGTTCTTTTCATTAGTTTTCCAAGCATCTTCCAGTGTCATATAAATTATTTTCCCTTCTGGCCATTATCAAGTTCTAACTTCATGCATTGTTTAGCATCATAAATTATGGCAAGCTTGTTCATAATCTTAAAGATGTAGTGCAGTTTTTTATTATTGGCTTTGGTACCTATTTCCTTTTCAAATATTCTGGTAGTATTTTTCCTGAGTTGTTTGTTGTAAGAACTTCTACAGGTGCTGTAAGGGAAGCAATTGAAACATTAAGGGGAAACAATGTACATGCCTTCGTGTTGGACCTTCGGGATAATAGGTGACATGCCTTGAACACGCTTTACATTACAATTTTCCTTTATCTGATTATTGAATTGCTACGTTTGGTGCAGTGGTGGCCTTTTCCCTGAAGGAATTGAGATTGCCAAGATTTGGTGAGTTTCCTGGCAGAAATTTGTGAATGTGCATTAAGAATTTTGTGCTCCTTTTTGCATCAGATGGGTATTATTTTTTTAGAGATTTCACTACTGTAGGTTTCTCCTTTTCTCATTGGTATGAAAACCCCTTCTCTCTTCTATTATTGTCCTTGTATATGGATCTTGGGAAGTGTTTATCAGGAATGAAACATCTGAGGGTTGTCAATTATAAATTTCGTGAAGTTACTGCTGTTGCAAGTGAATTGTTCTTGCTTCATGCATCGACATTAACAAAAATCAATATTTGCTGCCTTGTGTCCAAAGACGCATTACAAAAAACGAATACAAGATCTACTTTCGGTTAGAATACTATCTGAGGATTTCTGCTCTGGATGCAGTTGCAAGTTGAACCTTCTTATTTATTTTTGAGTTAAGCTAAAAGTTCATCAGACACTGCTTCTAGCTTCCCCTGCAAGATTTCAGCTTCTCTATGCACTTTTTGTTTCAAAATCAGACTTAAGTTGTCACTTTCTGTCTTGGTCTTTATTTGGTCTTCTAATGTGATTGTCTTTCAGAGATGAATGAATGTTAAAGCAAAATATCTAACCACATGCAATTGCAATCAGGCTGAACAAGGGTGTGATTGTGTACATATGTGATAGCCGTGGTGTTCGAGATATATATGACACGGATGGAAGCAATGCTGTAGCAGCTTCAGAACCCCTAGCAGTACTGGTATGATGAGTCAATTTTTGATCTGGTCCTCGATGTTATGCTTATATTATTATGTGACCAAGCATTTGTAAACATTTTTCATCATACAACTATTATCAGTTCTATGAAATAGGAGCAAATGTTTGTTCTTTCCCTTCCTTACATGACAATTTTCTTTTGCTTTTTTTTTTTCTTATTGTATCTCCCAAAAACAATTGATTTTATGGATTCATATCCCCTTCTCTAAATTCTCTGTCCCATTTTACTAGATCTTGGCTAGGATTAAAACGATCCGTTGTCTAACATGATTATCCCATATTTCCTGAATTTTTTGTTACTTTTTAAGTACTCTGTTGGAGTACGTATATCCTTTAGAGGCTTGGAAAAGAAGTAGAACATGGGTAGGTCATGAAGTAATACTTACAAAGCCTATATATCCCATCTTAACGAAATCATAGATAAAAAGCCCGGACAAGACTGACCGCTCTGGAAGGAAAACCGGTGAATTGGCATAAGGTCTGGTCCAGGTGATGTTACTGGAACGTTTTGACAAAGAACTGGTCAGAATCTTGTTGAACCAACTAAACTGGGTGGGATAATGAGAAACCACTGGATTTTTTATTTTTAAATGTCATTTTTCAGTGTAAAAATAAAGGAAAAAACCCGGGACCTCGGCCATGGAAATTATTCATATTTTAACTGCGCCAGTGTGAGGGATTAATAGAATCCTAAAATTGTATAAAACTATATCTGTGGTACTCTCTTTCCCAAGTTATGTTTGTTTGTTTGTTTTAAAACTATGTTTTATTTTAAATTTGCGGTTAGTGATGACTTGCCGTTGAATCAGTAACCCATCGGTTGATCCCTTTAAGAGGTGTGCTTGAAGTTCATTTTGGTGGTCTTGGTCATGGTCATAGAAATCTGCTGCCAAAATTGTCTTATTTATTTAAGAAAGAAAATCGACTCCTAAAGTGTGTGACATTGGCAAGGTGCTAAGCAGCGTTGCCCTTCAAAATCATGGTTTGGTCCCATTTTAGATATTAAATTCTTCCACTGTCGTCAGTTGAGAAGTTGCTAAATCTTTTTTTTTTTTTTTTTAAATGTACAATGCGTAAATTTTTTTTTAAATTATACAAAGCGGTTGAAATTTATAAAGATATA
>CAIGRB010094029.1:8977-28940 GCA_903798255.1 Fraxinus quadrangulata | reverse complement strand
AAAAAAAAAAAAGAATAAAGTTTGTGTTAATTATGTCATTTTCTCGTTATTGTTAGGCCTATCCAAAAGTTTGACTACTGATGGGCTGAGCACTTGGACAACTTTTCTTACCCGGCCTATTTATATCTCCAGTTCATGCTAAAATCGAATGCACTATTCGTATCTCTTGAGGAAAATTGCGCGAGCGAGAGAGAGAGAGAGAGAGAGAGAGAGAGAATTCTAGAGAGAACCAACCAACGATGAAGCCGCAGCCTATGGACTATTTTGTGGAGATGGAGGAGCAAGGCGGCGCCACGGTGGCGATGGACGTGGACGATGCTGAAGCCTTAGAGATCTTCGGCGACGGTCTGATCTCGATAGAGCACCACCGCCTCGCCGATTCCGACTTCTTCAACTCCTTCCAGGATGACTTCGATGACTCTGACATCAACTAATACTGTGTATTTCGCTATCATCACTTGTCCATTCCGTGATTTTAGCCGTTGATTTACTATGTTGGCAGGAGATTTTGATCGTGTATTGGAAAGAAAAAATGACGTTGTAACTGCAATGTAGTTAACTGATAAATCTATTTCGTTCTTGCTTTTCACCATTTTATTGCTAATTGTCATTTGTTTGGAATATTTTGTTTATGTTTATTTTTGGAATATTTTGTTTATGTTTATTTTTGAATTGCTGTTGTGTAGAATCTGTTGGTATTTCCCTATGTTTCACCGAATCTTGGCAGGGTAATTGGGGGTTCAGATTTGCTTATGGCATGTTTGGCTTTGCTTAAAAGCAAAATAAACAACTTAATTGGGCAGTAACACCCTTGATGCTGTCTAAAAAACATTTAAGCTAGGGCGAATGTATAACTAGGCGAGTACCTACATACTTGTGCGTGCGTTGAATTATAGGATTCTATATAGCGATTCAGATAATAGACATTGTTGTAGGTGAAAGAAAATCTGATTGTTGTGAATAGCGCATCAAAGCTACTCGTCTGTCTGTCTTATCGAGGATTAGTATCCTCAGTATGTATGTTCACCTTTATGTTCTTATGAGTAACTTTATCATTTATGAGCACAGTTGTGTGTTAGCTGCTGAATCTTATCTTAGGATTTGATGAATTGATGTAGCATCTAAATGACATTGTTAAATGAAAATGAACAACTTTTTGAAGCAGTAAGATTTGCATTAATGATCGTGCTACATGTGCATCATGGTTGACAACAAATTTGACACTCTTTCATGCTGTAGCAATAGACACTATTGATTTTAAATACATTCATCCCACCACTGCCCAAATTCCTTCCACCTAGGGGGGTGAATCAAAGATGTACATCTAGCTTAATTCTTGTATTATGTCATTGACACGGGTTTTTGTTGTTCAGCTAATTCCCACTCGTGTATTCCCATTATCAATCTCACCAAGCTAACATACCATTGATTTATTTCCATTTGTTGTTTTGGCTTGGAAATCATGATGTAACTGCTAATATGCATTGTCCGTTTAGTATTTTTTATGAAACTTAAGTCATCTTTTCAATCAATCTTTTGATTATGTTAGTATTTTCCCCATATTTTAGTGATTTTTGACAGGGTGGGTAACTTGGGCTGTAAGATTGCTTGCTTGCTTAATGGCCGGCCTCGTGTGACAAGAATTTTTATGAATTTTTGTTGTTGGCTAGGATTTGTTAAAGTGGAAATATTGTTTTGGTATGTTGTATGACTAGCAATGAACCAAACCCAGAGAATAATGCTATTCATAGTTGTAGTCAACGACTGCAGTAGTCATCTTTTTTTGCCAATTTGTTATTTGAGATATTAGTTTGTTATTTGAGAAAATAAAATTACAGGAAATTAATGCATTAAATAACTATCACATAGAATGACTAGTGTAATTGTTAACTATGAATAACATTATTTAAATCCAAATGAAGTGGCAAAAAAGAATCCTATTCATGAAAGTAGAATTTGAAGCTTTTAGTGTATCTGGCATTTAAGAGACGTGTGTCGTTTTACTTTTCTGTCACATATTTCCTTTTTTTTTTTTGATACCCAGGTATCCCAGCTTACGCCGAACTATGTGCTGGACCCCCCATCACCGGCCCCGCAGTAATGGGCGGAGGTAAACCGCGGTATATGCCCAAGTTGACCAGGGTCTTTATACTCTTGGCCTCAAGGGATCCTTTCTCCATGAATATTACATCACCAATCTGCTCCACCCAAAATTGAATATTACATCACTCAGCTGCTCCATTCAGGATTCGAACTCCCCACCCTGGGGTTGTAAGCCCAGCAATGCCCGTCCTTTGCCAACTTGGATGTGCCCCGGAAGGCCTGTCACATATTTCTTATAGCATTTAGGATTGATTTCTGTTCAACCGTGCTACTTGGCTGGGGCCACCAGCCAAGTATCTTTATCCATTTCTGGATGATGATGATATTATTATTATTTAATAATAATAATTGTGTAAGAGAAAACTTGCTGTCAATAATTTGAAGGTAGGGTCCAAAGCATGTTATAAACCCAACATTGAACATAAAACTCAAAATATAACACACTTCTCATTGAAATGTACAGGGCCAGCCATATATGAAAAGAGTAGGCCAGAAACATTAGTTCCTCTATTCATAACAAAATAAACAGGGCTCGAAGCATTTCGCTCAATTATCAACTCGACGGTTAGTCAGAAACACAGAAATTTGATCCACCTGAAAATAGAAAAGTAGATTATCTGTACAAGACCCACAGAAAGATACACAGTTTGATGCTAAACTTTCCACATGCTGGAGCCTTTTCTCTAGCATTGGACACTTTTTGGTTCGTAAATTCAACTTCATAGAAACATTCTCTCGAATGATTTGCAACACCACATCCTGGAAAAATATCAGAGACATCATATTATCAAACTCGTGGGTAAAATGCCTTAACAGTGAAGTGATTTTCAACTGGACAAATGCAACCATTGAAATGCAACAAGAGTCTACATTATAATGGAAAGTCAGATACTCGTACTCTAGATGAATCTTCAATCTCTTTTTAGAACGAAGTCTATATCATCATGGAAAGTTATGTAACTACACGAGTACCAGATGAATCTCTCTCTTCCGAAGATAAGATTATCTTTGCCTTTACATGGAATGAATCCTTAATTCTCGTCATCCACAATTCCACATGCTTGAACTTGGAGTTGCTCAGACATTAAATTGTATTTGTAAATAGATATTACTTTTAGGTATTTGCACATAATTACATGCATAAGGCTTCAGTATCTAGAAATTCTTTGAATAAATATTTGAACAAGCAAGTTATGGTCGAATTAACCCATCAATCTCATCACTGTTCACAAAGCCAATTGCCCATGCCACCTAAGAACCAAGTGCTCCATCTAAATCAGCCGTATTCATTAAATATAAGAAGGCCACAATCAACACTAACAAGGCTTTCAATCTTCTTATCTTTCATAAAAGAAATACCAGATGACACTCGGATACGGAGCAGTAAACAAGTCTTTGTATCCAAGTAGTACAAGACAAATCACCAAAGACCTAGGGTATTCAGTTAACTCAATCACTGAGTGGATGTGCAAAATAGCTATGTGACAGTACACCAGGTATCATTAAACAAATGCAATGATGCAGCTAGGCTTGCGACCAGGTTGCATGTCGCACATGAGATTATTCTGCTGAGATCTTAGTAGTATAATGTGTGTGAACACCATAATCAACATGCTTCACTAAATCCAATAATTTGCGATTTTCTCCCCTCAACCATATTTTATCTATTTTTCATCTATCCCCAACTTTGTTGATTCTGATATAGCCCAAACATCCAAGTCATTTCCAACACCTAATGCAGAAGCTCTCATCTCTAAAACCACTCCAACAGCAAAGACGAACTTCATAGATGCAGAGGAGGTTAAGATTAATGAAGTAAATTGCACCGGATCTATTGCCATAGCCCAATGAACGTCATCTAGTGGATCCATAACATGTAGCCAAAAGAATGAAATTAATTTTAGATCATTTCAATTCTCGGCCAGTGCAACTTATTCATGGATGTTCCCTTGTTAATGAAATATGAAACTCCTTAATAACATAAATTTTACATTCTAAAACACACAAACACAGTTGGGGAGGGGGAGTAAAAGAGAAAATACATTAACATACAAAGAGAGGCATGCATGTGCAGAGGCTTTTCTGTCAATAAGGCAGCTGGTAACATCACTCTAGATTTGGCAAATTAAGAATGTCTATATAATCAATGCATAAATTCCTTGTAACATTTCCAAATGATATAACCACATGGATATATGACCTTCAAACAGAAAAGAACCCTTAGAAAAGTTAGGACATAGATTAGTCCACATCTAAATATTCAACGAAAGCATGCATACTAACCATAGACAAGTGGTGATACGCTTCATACATTGCCCTTGATCAACAGTAATCAGCCTTCTAATGCATATGAAGGAACCTTCAATAAGTGAACCAACTGCTAGTAAGCAATCATACAATATAAAATAACAGCAATCGTAATCAAAAACAGTCAATCAGTGACTAGATCATGCATATATATAGAAACTAGCTTCAATTACCGTACGGTGTATGCCAAAACAAGCCTGCAGTAAGGGGATAAACACAGTATCATGATGAACTAACAACTATAGGATGTTGATGCAGGTGCATAACATCAGCAAGGGTAGATAAGGGTTCCAACGTGAACAAGGATAAAATCTCTTTAGTATGTTTATGTACCCACTCTCAAGCAGATTACTAAACAAGAAGTTCTCGAAGCATTTTCCCTCTGAATTACTTTCAGATGTACATATTGATCAACGGAGCAGTATCAATTTCCCATAGTTTTCCATCAGATGGAATCAAAATAAAACCAGAGAAGCTTATTGCATAACATAAAAGATCTCCAACAACCACATCTAGCATTGCTTTTCGTAGAAGGAAAATAGTAGTCGCGTTCATTGAATGAATTAGTGGCCTTCCTCCGTCACAAGATACAAGGAACTAGGAAGTGATCTCTCGACCCAATCTCACTGCTTTTTTTAGGATGAGATCCATTTAGGCTCATCAATGAAGTAAACTAGTGAAGCTTCCCTTCCTCCATCCCTCTCTCCCTAAGCATACGGTGAGAACCAAGAGGGAAGACAAGGAGTATACAGGAAGTCGGTTAAAATGCATATAAAGAATAAGGTCCTTCAACCGAGGGAAGAGCTATTGATTAGCTGCCTGCAATTATCAGGCCTTTACATACATACATACATACATACATATATATATACACCCTTTTGTTAGGGATTACAATTTATATTTTAGTTTAAGTCAAAGTCAACCATTAATTTTAATCATATATTTCACGTGACCCACAACTTTTCAACCACATATTTCATCAACTTTTATCAAAATCAACTAAAAATCTAATTTTAATCCCTACCAAATAGGGGCATAATTTATATATTGGCAAACTCTGCAGATCCATTGCATGGATCAAAGGCCTACTCAGTTGACATAATCATGAACCTCGTGCAATTAAAAAGATTTCAGGTAATTCATCATCAAAGTAATTTCCGCAGAGCCATGTTCGTTAAATATAGCTCGTATAGAAGACAGGGAGTGAATGAACAGTATATGTAAAGCTTCTGTACCTCATACATGTTCTCATCAGGAAATCTATCTTGATTCAAGCTGTGAGAATTATCGTGCTGAAGAATTCTCAGCTTTCCTTCCTACAATATTAAGAGAAGAACCATCACCAGAGGAAAAACTTAAGTACAAGATCTGACTGGTTTTTTGGAAAAAAATTAAAGATTGTTTCGTTGTTTACCTTTGTTCCATATACAAGGCCACCACCAACTGAAGGATGGAAACTAGCTACATTGACCTCGTCCTCCGCACTGGGTAGAACTCTTACTAGTTCCATATTAGAAACTTTGTAGATCTGTGTGGCAAAAGGAGATTCTGAGAGGGGTAGTGACCAACGGGCATAGGTCACAATAGCACCAGAAAATAGTTATGTGGTGTATGCTAGCTCTATGTGCACTTAATAATACCTCCATACACAAAAGGATTTCAAAAAATGCAGAATATAGTTTTTTAAAGAGCTCTTGAAGCCAAGGTTCTAAAAGGCGCAAGGCGAGGCGGACGAGTCAAACCTCAAGCCTTATGATTACGAACCTAGGCGTGATGTTTCCGTATTTTACAAATAACTTTAGTTATTCTAAGACCATAAATAACTATACATTTATTTAATTAGTAAACCTTTAAAACACAAAAAATTGGACAAAAAAAAGGAGTGCGCATAGGCCCGCTTTAGCTGGGGTCAATAATAATGTTGACCGCCTTTTCCACGCCTTCCCCATGTGCAAGGATTTTCCTCACGCCTAGCTGGGTTAGGCCTCACTTTTTGGAACACTGCTTGAAGAAGGTGACAAGCCTAGTGAAAATATTCTTTTGCAACCAGAATCTCCTAAGAAATCACGTAATAATGACAATAAAATGGCACAAGCACTCTAACATACACAATCATATTAGCATTAAATGTCCAGCGTCCCCAAAACAAATATTAGATATCTACGTATCTTTTCCTTTCAAAGATCACATGATTTTTGCAGCTAATCAGGCAATCACTTTGCAATTAAAGTAGTAGTTAGCCTGATGTAGGTCTAACTTTATTGTTCTTCGAAGTTGTTCTTTTAGACTTTTAGTTCATGTTACATGCAATTAAAGAAGTAGTTAGCCTGATGTAGGTCTAACTTTATCGTTCTTCGAAGTTGTTCTTTTAGACTTTTAGTTCATGTTACACGCACTTTCTCGGATGCTATATTTGGAAATATAGATTTCAAAAAATGCATAACACTGCAATGTTATGTCCACATCTCATGTCAAATACCACATTTGTTAAAAGGAGAAAAGGAAAAGGACCTTACTGATGTTAGGCTGGTAGACTAGTCCTATTGTCCTAATTATTGTTAAAATCTGTGTTTAACAAGATTTTTCTATTTCAGCAATCTGCTATAATAGAAAAAAGCAACCAAATGAAGGATATCATCTCAGTGATTAAATTTAGAATCCAAGTGAATCACACAACAAGAAGCAAGAAAGGTTCACTAGACCGTTCTAAAATCAATATCTCACCTCCAGAATTGTGTATATTGGAACCGTTGTATCTCCATCAATCACCACACTTTTAAGAAGTGAAATATGGCGCCGCCCATAAGCAAGTAACAAATGCTCTGAGGTCGGAGAGAACTGCAATTGAAAATGATGCACAAATGCTCAATAATACAAATTCACAGTTCCGAATCACTAAATCTAACTTCATCTTCCTGCTTAATAGATTTAGGTTTTTAATATTAGACTAAGCATCAATTGTGCATGCAACATGCACGCAATGGAAATAAACATTGTCACGCAAATATAAAGGGTATAAATTGACTAAATTATCGGCTATATAGGAACACTCCAGCAAGAATGTTATCTTGCCATCTCTAAACAATATCCCTCTTATCATCATTTCAGCTATCTCCCAGGCCTCTACAGGTACATGTCACTGATAATAAAACAGGGATGCATCCAAATAAAGCAGAAGAAAGAATAGAGATAAGGGTTCTTATCCAACAAGCAACAGCCTAAACAATATGCTACTAAGTTTTAGTTTTTGACAACTTCTGCGGAAGAAAGCTTTTCCTTGTTCAAGCTTTTTGAAGTTACAAAAGCATAGTTAAAAGAATGTCTAATTAGATGACTCCGTGATATAAAAAAAATGATGACCACATCCAGATGAAATTCTTGTCTCAAAGAGAGGAATTAAAAACACAACAGCAAGCCAGCCACATAGGAGTCCAAAATCAAAGAACAGAGATAAGGGCACCTATCCACTAAGGGATGGGCTAAACAATTAATTAAGATTTATTTGTTGACAACTGCTGCTTACGTAAATTTTCCCTTATTTGAAGCTTTAAAAGTTATGAAGCATAGTTGCCAGAATATCCCATTAGATGCTTGATTTGATGGTAAATAGTGCTACCACTTCCAAGTTCATACCATGCATTCTCATCTCAGAGAAAATAGCTTATTGTGTATATAATATTGGGTTCTATTTGGGCATGTGCTTGTAAAGGTAAACAACATATCCATATGTTCTATCTAGAAGATAACTGCGTATCTCTAGTTAGAAGCATCAGCATCACTGGCTCTCTAATCAATTTGGTATTTTCTTTTTTATGATTTCCATCAGATTACTTCTAGTTGTTATCAATACAAGACTTCCTGAGGAGATATAGTTCCGAACGACATTGTTTACAACATCAGATAGTTCCCAGCAATTGTATCTTTTGAACAGGATGATATATATGACTATAATAGAGCATCTACTGCAAAAAGAGACGAAAGGGGTAGAGGGACCAGAAGATTATTAAAATGGATACAACATGCCGCTAGAAGTTTAAAAAAACGAAAATAAAAAATATCTGCAAAATAAGATTGCACTAAAAACTTTAAGAAAATTTGTAGTTACAGCAAAGCAATTCTTCACACAAGGAATGGCATCTAAATAGAATAACTGTTGTGCCACATCTGATCAGGAACATGTTGGATATGCATTGCATTTTTATTATCGTCAACATCATGAAACTGGATAATATGGAAACCTCATTTCGTTTTCTTATGAATGAACATTTCATTAAATGAGTACCCATAATTTTTTCCAATTTTTTTTCCAGATAGCTAAAATGCAATTTACTTAAGAATAAAACTAACCTGTATTGAAGTCAAACAATGAGCAGCTCTGATAGCCCGCGAGGCTAGAACTGAACCGAATCTACATAATCAAAGCATCATCAATTTAAAGAGATATATTATCAAAATAAGATCAACATGGAATATAATGGGCAAGATGCAGGAATTTTGGTCCTTTGGACTTACGTTGCCTCCTCAAGAGAATATACTCTTAGCTCATACATAACTTGGTGGGCTGAAATGGGATGTCTTGTTGGAGATGTTGAAGCCCCTCTAACATCATGCAGAACCTGGCCTTCAAAACCTGAATCAGCTTCCGTGTTTGGCTGGACACATGCTACACATACGGCTAAAAATCTTCCACATGGTGAAAAGTGGGCACCCATTTCACTGCAAAAATATATAATATCATAATTAGAACTTAGAAATAACCAAGACACACAAACTACTTCAGGAAATAAATGTTCCAGCCCGTTTCGCTTAAACTCACTCACCTACAAAGTACAGCGTGAGGAATATCTAAACGGCACTTTTCTGTATCAAGAGGTGCGCAAGGATTTTCCATAACATGAGACCATATTCTAAGCTTCACAGTACAAGGTAACTCAGCAGCTGCAGCTGCAGCTAGTGATGTGGCTACCTCGGACTGGACTTGGCTCATGAAAGGTTGTGAATGGCTCTGCTCGTGAGGGACACGGTTAAAAGCAGCACCATCACCAGATCCACTTGCTGGTATTGTACTTGAGCGCAAAGAATTAGTTTGTGACCCTTCACGCAGAGGAGATCTACTTGATTCAATCGGAGACAATAATAGTTCATACTGTCCAGATGGAGTTGAATATGTGAGAAGCCGCACTGAGGAAGAGGAATCCACCCTCTGTTGTGGAACACTGGAGCTCATGACCGCACCAGTATGCTGGGAAGGTAATCTCGCATCAACTCGGCCAATTGGAGGCCAAATCAAAAATGGTATAGACATAATGGGCAGCTCATTTCCTAAATTAGATCGATGATCCATGTGAGCATCTGCCAAATATATTGTAGGGGGAGGGTAGCGCAAGTAGCCAGGGGAAGTTGCAAGCATCATTGAGGGGTCCGATGAGTCGAGATCATTGACCTGTGAAGAGCAACACTATAAATTGACGTACCAAGAGAAAGAAACTTGACAGCATGCAAAGGAATACCTCAGCAGTTAGAAGAAATGGCGCAGCATGTGGGTGGAAATGCACAGCCCTGAGTGAACGGCGAGTCTTAAGTATAATTGTCGGAGAAGAAGCTTCCCCTCTTCGGTTGTAGTGCCATATGAAGAGCTGCAACATGTTAAATTGTCAACGACAGTGTACCATGCAAAGCTAAACTCTTCAATGATATGTCAAAATGTCTAACCTTGTGGCCTGAAGCCACAGCCAAAATTTCCCCTTCCGCATGGAAGGCAATAGAAGCTATAGGGCGGTCTGCAAGTAGGAAAATCAATAGCCATATTAACAAACTTTTAAACATTAAAATAGATATGAATTATTTTTGAATCTCTGAATATCAGATGTAATTACAGAAGTCACAAGATCCTATACACTCAGCAGTGTTTGCATCCCACAACCGAACTTCGTGGTCTAAACTTCCGCTTGCAAGAACTTCAGGATGGAGTGGATGGAACCTAACCTGCAGAAGCCCATATCCATGGCAGAAAATCAAGCAACAATGACACATCAAATGAATTGATGATGTTTAAGCTAAACAAAACAATACAACCATCAAATTATCTGATACGTACAAAATCTATTGTCAAGAGGCAGATCACAAGCAGAATAGAGGCCTAACACTTTGTAACATGTTCTCAATAGAACATTAAGGTACATATTCTACAGAATAGATGGTTGGATAAATTTCTATATCATTAGTCAGAAGTAATAAGAAGTTTTATAAGAACTTATTCACGTGGTGGAATTAAATAATACAAATTCATCCATGTAGAATCTACCTTCTTATTTTTCTTCTTCACTTACCTCTATGGGGTTAAGAGTAAAATTGATCTCCCAAGAAGAGCTACCAAATCACCTTTCACAGTAATTCATAGACAAAATGATGAAAGTAATATGTAAAGTTTCAGAAGAGAAGCTTACCACCCAAGGTGTCCTCCGATGACCATTCAACACCTTTAAGCATTTCCCAGTTTGACAGTTGATTATTTTTACAGTATGGTCTCCACTGCAAAAATAAGAATGTAAAATTTTTTTCGAAAAATCTAACTGGAACAAACTCAGCCTATGTTTGAGCTCCATTTTTCCCAAAACTCATTTTCAATCACATATTCTCCCATAAAATAATTTTACATGAAAACCTAAAACTTTTTAACCACACATTATCCAAAAAAATCACTATTCCAAAACCTATTTTCCCCAAAAAAAAAGGGGCTCAAACAGGGCCTCCGTATGATTTTAAAATAAAAAGTTAGAGCATGTGTATGCACCGGAAAAAGAAAGAGAGAGGGAGAGGGAGGTAGGATAATTACTGAGTAGAAGCAAGTGTTTTCCCGTCGGGACTAAAAGCTGCTGCGATGGTTGACCTTGGCGGAGGTAACAGTGGACAATACTTGGCTGATAAATGTAGCAATGATTGTGCCTCGACCCTAGGGTATTTAGAATAAAAGATTTCAAGAAATCACTTGTATATGTAGCAAGGATATGAAACATTTAGATATTACAAAATAGTGCAAAAGACATGACAGATACCATGAAAGGAGTTCTTGTCTTGCATCTTTAGCTGCTTCACGTTTTAATCCAGAGGATTCAAGATGACATCTTGAAGTGTGCCCCTGGAACCTTCTGGGAGATCGCTTTGTACGTGGAGATACCTCCCTCCGAGCTAACAGTTGAAATACATTACTACAAGTGGCACATAGCATATTATATTCAGTCAGCAACTATTTCACGCCAAAAAATATGCAAATTGTCTAAACTTTGTTGCACTCCAATGGAAAATACAGATTATTAATATATTGGTGCATAAAACAAGTGAAGAAATCAGCAATCGTGTTCATGCATAAGTGTCTACATTTGTCTGCACATCCCAGAACTGAAGTCCAACCTGCAGATTAGCCTAATAAATGCAATGTAGTTCGAGTTATGGCACTCTACCATCTGGCTATTTGTTCAGATTTTCTTACACTTCAGCAAAAGAAGAGAGGGTAATTCAAGTCAGCATCATCTTTCAAAATTTGAAAATAGCCACACCACCATTACCTTATCAGTTCATGGAAAGGCTACAAATGTATAACATTGTTAAATTGTTCTATCTAGAAACATTATACAACAACAGAAATAGCTAAAAATCCCCAAAAGACCACATCTACTAAACTGAAATCACAGTCAGACTACACATGCCTAATTCATAATTACTTATTGATTAAAGAAAAACATGTGTGAAATGGTGATGTCTCTAAATCCAGCCAAGTACTATGAGAAACTCTACGCTAGAAAACTTAACATTGATGCCATTCAGTTAAAATGTCGACAACCAGTAAACTAAAATTTGAAATTTGCGAACATCAAGGGCATCCGCATATACATCAATTAAAACCAAATTAATTTGAATTTTCACAATTATGTGATCACACAAAGTCAGCATCGTCATGTCCTTAGAAACCAAATACAGTAAACATCCTACACAGTAACACAAGCCACCGTTAAATTTAACATTGGTATTAAAATCATTAGTTTTAAGCCATATGTGAAGGTTATTTATCAATTATCCGTTTAAACAACATATCCTATCGCTCATTTTTCGTGGTTTTTTTTTAACGACTCAAAGATCAAGAAAAGTAACATGTGGAACGAGTACTGAAGCACCATTAAGCGAGCAATTTGAAGCCATGGATCATATGTTGAATTTAACTTCAATTGCGCTTGAGCTAAACAAAAGATCCAAAATTCAGCTAAGAAAAAGATGAAATCCCTGAAAAGTAATCAGATTCCAGATCTTTGCATTCATAAAGCAGCGAGATTTCTGTAAAATTAGACTTAAAAAATTAACCTTTGCTTATAATTCGTGTGGGGAGTGGGTCCCGCAGGAGGAAGGATCGACTGGGAATCGGACGTCGATGGGGGAGCGGCGGTGGAATTCTCCGGCCAAATCGATGATGACCTCATCATTAAATATAATTCACAATTCAAATTATCATTATCAAAACATGTTTCCGGCGATTCTGAATTTATAAAAACTGTGAAATTTGGGGGGTTAACATCGATTTGGCTGACTAGTTCACGAATTTCCCATGGATTCTTGCCAAATTATGAAGCCGACGGTGATCTGAAAGGAAGGGGAAGAATGGGCCGGAGAAAGACGGAGAGCGGGGAGGAGGGCGGCGGAGATATGAGGCAATTATGGCTTTTCCCGGCATCCGACGATGATATTTGATGTTACAAGGGCGTATATTTTGTCGAGTTAATTGCACAAATGGTCACTAAAATTCAAGTAAAACTCGAAATTGGTCCTTAAATTATTTATGTGACTCATTTGGTTATTAAATTAAAATATTGTTACGCTCAAAAAACATTGAGACTGGCTAAGGATAATCATAGAATTACATATAATCAAAATAAAATATGATTCTTAAGAGAAATACCCTTATATTTAATCAAAATATTTGGTCCTTTTAATTTTGACCTATTTTTCACTATTAATAAAAATAATCTAATTAAAGTAGAAGTCAATTGAAGGAATCGATCAATTTGATGGCATTTGGTCAACCATAAGGGTTTAACAACTAACGTGATGGATATGGTGATAATCTGACGACCAATTATGTAAACGTTAGAGATTAAATTGGTCAAGAAAAATAATTTGATGATCAATTTGCGAAATTAAGCGATCAATTTTAAGTTTTTCTTGAACATCAGTACCGTATGTGTAATTAACTCATGATTCAATCGATTAAAAGGAGCGTGTTTTCACGCTTTGGTTATGTGGATGTGTGCTCGCTGAAATAATCTAGGGTTCAATCCCATCTTGCATGTTGGAATTTGATTTTGAATTTGAATTTCCAGAGTTACTAGTTTATGAAAACCATGTTTGATCAAAATAAAAATTTTCAAACTCATTTTCAATTATATATTTTTGTAATAAAAAATAACTACAACAACAATAAGTAATAAGATAAATATATTAAATTAAGTCCCCTAGGTGAAAGTTCAAATTCAAATTTTAATTAAAATCGATAATTAATTTTAGCCACGCATTTTATAGGATCTATAATTTTTTAACTATATATTTTACCAACTTTTATCAAAATCTACTAAAACATTTACATAGATGGCAATTTTGTTACGAAAATCTTCGAGAAATCTTGATTCGGATTCAATTTAAGCAACCAAACGACCACCAATCGAAAAGGCTCCGACCCACAACTTTTTACTTGGCTGCTACAAGCTTTTATCCCCACAAAGGAGATGTCATGGTGATGGAGATATGTAACCCGCATAGAGAGGAAGGAGAAAAGAAAAACAATTGTTGAATCTCACCAAGAAATTCACCTCCACGACTGCCGATTCCTGCCTCTCTCAACCCTCTCTTGCACACACACCACCCCACACTCGGCTGCAATGGTAGTAATATATATAGCACTAATTAGGTCACTTAAATTGGGCCAAAAACATATCACTAAATGGGCCAACTAATATCACCGTCCAATTCAACAACTTGGGTCATCCACGAGTTGGGTCACTAGCAACATTAACTTAATTAAGTTGTTTTTAATAGCCCCAAGTTGTTTTTGGGTCGAGCCATCCAAAAGGTGTCGATATAAACTTATCCAACATCAGTTTAATATCGTCGTCCAAGATTTATTGGATATAAAAAAAACCAACAAATTTCTTCACTCAACTCGATACATGTAAAGTATGTCCTCATTTGTTAGTCAATATATTTATTCGATACGAGATTCATTCCTTAACAATTGTTATAAAACAAGTCAATTTACAATAATCTGGTGATATAACTTATACCACTTGTTATGAATCTTAAAGTTAAGAAAATATGAAAAAAAAATCACACAAAATATAACGTGGTAATCCAAATTTGAGAAACTCATGGATAGAAGTGAAGAATTCACTATAATCAATAATAAAGAAGTATAAAAGAATCTCAAAAGATTTTCAACACATCTCAAAATATACTAGTCTCTCTCTATAAACTAGATCATATCACTTTGATATCCTCTCAATGTCATACAATGTTTTGCTATGTTATTTCGAGGCTAAATCACGTAGAGTATTTATAGGAACTTAATATAAGTGTTTTTGATGAAATACAATTCAAAAAACAAACTCATAATTAAAAAAAAAAAAAGGAACGAACTCTGGTAAGATAAAGCTACCACTCAAGTGGTAGTCGAGCGGTAGGTGAGCAGCTGTGGCGACGTTCTGTAGCGCTGGGGCACTATTTCTTGGGCCAAATTCCATTGTTTCTTCCATTATGGGCGCCTAGACGCCCCCCTAAACCAAGGCTTGGGCGCTAATTTATTATTCAAAACTCCAAAACCAAGTCTTCAATTATATAAATTTATTTTACCAATCAAACTTTCAATGCTTGATAAACTTTGATCCCTTTTTTAACCGAACTTCCAAACCAAGAAGTCTCTTGTTTCTTTTATCAATTAACAAACTCAATCATAATCTCAATATGAATTTGGGTCATAGTCTAATAATAACCCCGATTTTGTATCTTCTAATAACCTTATTTGTAAATTTACATCTATTAATAGTTTGTTTAATTTTTCTCAGATAAGTTGCATTTTTTAAAAAAATTTGTGTATGTTCGACTGTTCCACTCATCCAGTGAAATTTTTATCATAACTCCAAGAAGAAGAATTATATGCTAGATGTACATTGTGTTTTACACCTTTGTTAACATTCTCTTATGTGGAAGAAATCTGTGTAGTAATGTGAACGATGAGTTCAAAATCAATGACTTTGATGGATTCATGTGGAAGAATGTCAACCAAGATGTAAAGAAGAGTGGTAGCATGGTTGCAAGAAGAATATCCACCGAATCTTCAAGAGAAGTTGACATTTGCAGTTAAAACAAATATTTTAACTAAAATTTGTCTATTTTGCTAAGGACCCTAAAGTTTATGTCATAGTGTGCTTTAAAATGGCCTCGATAGTAATAATTTTAACCAAAATCTGTGTGTAATTGTAGAGGGGATGGGAATGGAGGCATTCCAGCCCAACATACTCCAGTGAATGGATCAAGAGGGATGGGGGGAGTGGGACACACTCAATTAAATAAGTAGGAAAGTAAGCTTTAAAAAAAAAAAAATCAAATTCTGTTTCGCAAGGTTTCTTTTAAAATTAGTATTAAGCCACTATTTGGTGAGGATTAATAATAGATTTTTAGTAAATTTTAATAAAAGTTGATGAAATGTGTGGTTAAAAAATTATGAGATCCATGAAATATGTGTTAAAATTAATTATTAACTTTGACTTAAATTAAAATCTAGATTTTAATCTCTATCAAATAGGGCCAACTAAGAAAAAAAATTATAAGAGTGTTTATTTGAATTGATGGTAAACTATTCAATATGATGGTTATAGTGTTCCTACTATGATTTCGCCATAGTTATCATCTTTAATCTTGCCTCTCAAATTCAATTCCTAAAATTGTATTCAGTTGAATGTAATAATTAAATCAATTCATTTCTCTCGAGTTCAAATCAATTGTATCTAATTGAGCCAACCTATTGTATCTTTATATTAATATGAATAAGCATCAACTAAACACATCAAATAACAAAAGAATCTGACTGAAAATCACCATGTGTGTGTGTGTATATATATATTACCCAATTGCCTAATTTTTCTACTTGGTCTGAATTAATAACTTACCTCTTCGTTTGTTATGAATACACAAATCAATTAATTAGCGACCAATTATTTCAAAGTATGAAGAATAAAAGTAAAATTAATACATAAAATAATTGACTACAAGAATCTTGAGAATTAAAATTAAATATTCAAAACTAGTTACATTTTTCATTCTAAGTATTGATTTAATTAACATCATAATAGAAAAATGAGAAAAAAAATGATCTTCTTGAATCAAGAATACACCTACTTTACGTCTAGTTTTTGAAACCTTAATTTTTTTCTTCCTCTTCTCCTTTGTATCTTCTCTTCTCTTATCATTTTTATTTTATTTATTTATTTATTTGTTATTATTTTGTATGTGTAACCTCCTTATTTGACCTAGAGTAGATCTATATATAATGCTGAACCGCAAGTCATGCCCTCGAAAGGCCAAAAACAATCCCATATTAAACTTGTAAAAATCAGAGAAAAAGGGGAGCCTTGTAAAGATATTATTGATTTTTATTAAAGAGACACGTGATTGATTGAGACCATTCAAGTAGGCATAGATAAACTAAATTGTATTTATGTGTGTGTTCGTGCCAAATTCGTAAGCATACGAGATCGTTAACAAGTAATAGAATTGATGAGTTGAGAGTATCGTTCCACAGAGAATAAATTTAATTCAAGTTTACTAGATTTTTATGAGACTCGAATTATGTAAATAAAAGAGAGTTTGATTTTATTTTATGTTAAATTAACCTAAGAAAACAGTAAAAAATGGCTTTTATCAATTTTTAGATGATTGTATTGGATCTTGAATCCGCCTATTGCTATCTATTTCAATTCTTGATTTGTAATCTAATTTCGTTCATGCGTTCTTGACAATCGATAATTCTATTGTAATTAATTCTCTTTTCCAAGATAAATTAAATCTATTCTAACAATGACCCAAATTTATTCTTAGTCTGATTCGAATAATTCAAATACATTAAAGTTTAAACTATTTATATGATTGCAAACGTGATAAATGTTATTCCTAACATCTATTGCACATATGTTAATTTTACCGCGTTCTAAATTTATTGTTAGTTTAGGTCTAAATTTATTGTGAGTCACAATACAACAACAACTAACTAATTATCTAATTAGTGGCAAATCAATTAAATAATACAATGGGTATACAAAATTAATCAAAAAATCCAAAAAATAAATTAAACTACTAATTTTGAATTAAAACAAATAACAAATAGGATTCATCTTCATCCAATACAAAAACGAATATAGCCTAATATGTTAATATATAAATTACAAAAACAATAAATAAAAAAAAAATCATCCGAATCATGAAATAAATCAAAGATGTTGATATTCAAGTCCAATGATGAATTCTTCAAAATTTTGATGTAATTGACATTTAATTCCTTGTTAGGGCTTGATCTCCTCTCAAAATATAGTAATTGGCCTCTTGTTCTTGATGAATTTGAGCAAACTATTGTGTATGAAGAGGCAAGAGAGGTTTTTTCAATGTGTATCTCTCGTTCTCTATTTATAAGAGCCATAAAATATGTCAAAATCGCGTCCAATTAGGTTTTCAAAAGAATTTGAATCGCGAAAGGAAACTAAAGATTTGTCTGCGAAAAAGGCCCGTGCGTGCGCACCGATATTACTGCACGCGTGCCGTAGAATCAAATGACTCTCGGGTTCGGAAAAATAGAGTGCTGCGGCCTATGAATTGCCAGCGCACGCGCAGGTTCATCCATGAATAGTTTTCGATATTTTGACTATAACTTTCTTTACATGTATCTGATTGAACTGATTCAAGATGATTTGGAAAGGTAATTCAAAAGGCTACAATTCTTTAAAAATACAATATTTTCAATTCGAACGTTTGCTATTCAAAAAATGGGTCTCAAATTGAAGATAAAAATCCGTAGCATAATTTATTCGGCTGGAAATTAATTTTGTCAAAATACTTCCACTATATTTCACTCATTTGATCTCCAATTGCATCCAATTTATCATATACGATCTTCAATCATCGTTTTGTGCGCCAAATCAACTATGGATGTTTGCACTTTGGTCCCCAAACTTTGAATTTCCTTCGTTTTCTCACGTTTTTCGTTCTTTTCTTTCAAATCCACCAATTTGCATTAAGTTCAACCTAACTAACATAATTAACATAAAATTAAGCTATAACTCATTCAAATCACTAACAAATATTCTAATTTAATGACTTAGATAAGTGTACAAAATACACTTATTAGTGTGCACCTTGGGACTCACAAGTGCCCGTTAAGGCTAGTAATTTAATCTTTGTTGAAGAATTAAATGGACAACGAGTAATTTTCGGAAACGAATGACACATACGTAATCTTTGTTATCAACAAAAATAGCTCATGTTTGGGTTCCATTTTTTTAAGAAATGTATTTTTTTAAAATTATTTTTAATAACACATACTTCCATTAAATAATATTATACGTAAACTCAAAATATTTTCTTATTTTTTAAACATACACCTTCCAAAAAATTGCTATTTTAAAATACTTTTCTTTTTTCAAAAAAAAAAAATCATTTTAATGGATCCCAAATATGTGCATAATTTACTCATATTTAAATTATTATCTAGAGTAGAATATATTAGGAAATATAAAAAAAAAATTATATTAAAATTATAATTAAATTATTAATTAAGGAGGAGTACATGCTAGAAAGTGCTTGGCTTGGGGTTGGGGGAATAGGCCCACTTTAACTGATTACAAGAAGTCCACATATCACGCTATTTATGGATGGGTTTTTCTATTGGCCCTGTCCGTAGAGTGGCGCACGTGGTGCCCTCTTATTGGCAAAGGTATGTATTGTTGAACCTTTTTAGCATAAAGATATTTATGTCATTGTATTCTTTTCATTTTACAGTTGAATTAGTTAGGCATCTTGCTGTATATATATTCACGTGTAGTCACATTGTTAGAGTGAAATATATAACAAATTTTCCCGACTTTATTCCTTCTTCCTTTTCTTGGAATCCTCTGTAACTTCACATAGTATTAGAGCAATGACAAAGGATTCCTATACTCAAGTAGAGATCCAAAATCAGTTTGATCAGCTCAACTCATCAGTTAGATCGTCTGTTAGAGAAATGGTTACAGACGACATCAATTCTCTTGTTAATCGATTAATCAATAATTCAAATAGTTCTTATTATCTTCACTATGGTGATAACACATGAATGCATATTATTTCAGTTGTGCTGAATGATGACAATTACGCGATGTGGAGTCGTGCTGTTGTTATGGCTCTCGGCGTGAAGAACAAAGAATGGTTCATTGATGGAACCATAGTTAAACCGCATCAGGATGATTCTATATTCAGTGCTTGGAGGAGG
>CAIGRB010093986.1:13629-24932 GCA_903798255.1 Fraxinus quadrangulata | reverse complement strand
ATTTTTCTATTTTCACCAATTTTTGCTTCTTTCTTTCGATTTCTCGTTCAACCCTTGAGTTTTACCTATATAATATAAAATACAACAATTTAGGATATATTTTGTCAAAAGACTATCAAATGTCGTTATTTTATATCCCTAATAAGTGTAAAATTTACACTTATTAAATACCCTCCAAACTTAAATATTTATTTGTCCCCAAATAAAATTATAGTCCAAATAGTAACAAACACACAAGCATGCAAAAGTATTTAGTTAAACAATCTAATTTTTTATATTGGGATTTGAAATTATAGTACTAAATCTACAAACCGCTTCATAGTCACAATACCAAACAAATATATACTCTTCCAATATAAAATCGACGTGTGTGTGTGTGAAGCACTAAGTAGACAATCATGACTTTACAAGTAGTTTCAATTCCTGACTCTCTGTGGTCAAATATATCTTTTCACCTCTCGTATGATTCACACACCCCCAAACTTATTCTTTTTTCACTCTTTTTTCCAGCATGTAATCTAAGGTTGATTTTTTTTTTTTTTAATTACTGTCTTCACCCTCTCTAGTTTAGGTGGATATCACTAATTGTAAGTCGACACATCAATAAATAAGGATTCTCCAATTCTTTGAGTACTTCGATCTCCAAGACTCAATTACGTTAATCATCCTTCATCAGATATCAAATTCTCTCAAATAAGTGTTGGAGCTTAACCAATACATTTAATGCTCTTTTTTATTTAGTTTTTTAACTCACTTTCTTTTTTCTAATTTTCAAATGTGTTTTTCTTTCTTCTTTTTTCTTGTATTCTCTCCCTTAAATTTTATAATTGACTCGTGTAACAGGCTTTAGGTCGATGACTCCCAAATCAGATGAATTTAAGGCACCAAATTTTAAACACATTTATAGGCTTAATAACCCAAGTCAAAAAGATTTCGAAGAGAATTTTCACTTTTTTTTTTATTTAATTTATGCCTTGATTAGTGCAATGCCCTTTATCAAACACCTATTCAAGCAAACCAACCTCCAACTTAAGATATTTGCCTAATTTTTATCCCGTTAATCTAAGACAATCTACACAAAAAATTTCACACATGGAATCCATATCCATATCCGCATATTCTACAACAGTAAAATCACCCCCGCCCCCCAAACTGTGCTAAATTTGGTCTAGTGATAAGTAATTTTTTATGGTTTAGGTAAAGCATCTATGTCTAAATATATCAACCTATCAATTATATGAATCAACTCATATCACACTATCCAACTTAATTCTAGTGCACATATAATATCAAGTTTTGAAAGGTTAAGTCTCAATCATTCTAGCATGCATTTTATCCACAGTTCATAAGTTTCCCCCATCTCCCCCCTCCCCTCCCCACACACACACATATATACATATACGCAAACACTTAAAACCACATGAAAAGTAAAAACTTAAAGTTTTTTTCACCCCCAAACTTAAAATTGACATTGTCCTCAATGTCATAAAGTATAAGTAAGAATATAAGGGGCTGGGAAAGAAAAGGAAGAATAAGGTACTTCCCAAAAATTTCTATTGAAGGTGCGAGACACTGTGTGACGGCTCAAAAATCTTCTTCATCAAGATTTTTCCTTGGTCTGTGTTGGTTTCAATATTTCGCGACATCATGTTCCTACACATAGCAGTCAAATCAAACATTAAAGATCAAATAACCTAGAACATGTGTTACTTAGTCCAAACAATCGAAATAACCAACAATAAATTCAATGGAGTAAAGGGAAACACGATAGGATGGTGATACCCTATAAACTGAAACGTGCCTAAGTGAAATGCAAACTAATAATCAAAATAAATTTATATGCAATGCAATACAAAAAGCAAAATAAATAAAAGGATTAGAAAATTGGGTTGCCTCCCAAGAAATGCTTAATTTATAGTCTTTAACTAAACTGTATGGAGAGACTTATCATGGTGGTTTATGCTGGAGTCTTACAACCTTATAGTCCTTGCAATTTTCAGCTTTACATTCTCTTTTTATTTTCCAAACCTTGAGATGTTTAGTCTTTATCCCATTCAACCTTTGATGAATTTCTTCAACAATATATTTGGCCTCCTCCAGGACTAATGATTGTTTGGGTGAATTATGTAATTTAAAGATCTCATGTGTGTCTTCCATCGTCACAGTCATCTCACCATTTTCCATGTCAATCAAAGTTTGACTTGTTACTAAAAGGGGTCGACCTAAGATAATTGGCATATCATGTTCGTCTTCGAGTTCCATAACAAGGAAGTCCGCGGGGAATATCAACTTCTCGAATTTGATGAGCACAGCCTCGACCTTCCCCCATGGGTATCTGATGCTCTTCGTGGTCGTCTTCGAGGTCCATAGCAAGGAAGTCCGCTGGGAATATCAGCTTTCCAACCTTAATGAGCACATCCTCAACCTTGTCCATTGGGTATCTCATGCTCATATCTGCTAGCTGCAGTATCACATTCGATCCTTTGACTTTCCAAACTCTTAGTTTCCTAAAAGTAGACAAAGACATTAAATTTGATAGCCCAAACATAGCTAACCAAGAGGGGGATAGATTGGTTTTTAAAACTTTTTCGAAAAATTAACCTTAAATCAAGCACATGATAACTAGATAGATTAGTTTAAATAGTAAGCATGAATATGAAAGTAATAAGTAAAGAGGGTAGAGAATGCAAACAATATAAGTATGGAGGTTCGATCCAACACAATGATGTACGTCCTCCGTTACCAAGCTCTCCGACATAAGCAAGGTCAATTTCACTATGTTGATTGACTTGTGGTGCAATCCACCCCTTTACAAAGCTTTCAGTGACTTACAAGTAAGGAACATCGATCCTTATACAACGTTGAGATTTATGGGACCTCAACACGACCCACAAGTTTAAAGAGAATTGAATTTACAAATTTAAACTTCTATTTTAATAAATGATATTATCACAATTTAGTATCAAGAGAGAAATGAGCTAACACTTTAATTGATAACAATGAATAAAGCTCAAGTGTTAGGTATAAAAAACTTTGATGTGTATAATAATTTTCAAGAGTTAAGTTGATCAAAAAAATTTCAAGAACAAAATGATTTAATAATAAATGACATGAGAAATCAATGCAATTTTGCTCAAAAGAATCTCACTTCAATGCTCTTAAAAAAAGTGCTTTTGAATGTAAAGTGAAGTGGTATTTATTGTAGTCAAAACATCAAAAAGTTTTGCCCGACTAGATGACCCCTATAGGACGTCCGCAACTGTACCGGACAACTGAACTACCCATTGAGCATAAAAAATCAGAACGGTTAAAAATCCGACCGTTGGGCCACTGGACGTCCGCTTGACTCACCGAACGTCCACCAGAGCAGACATCTTCGATGTACTCTTTTCTTGATTATTTTTGTAAGTGTACACACTTAAGGAGCATAGTCACTTATCTTTTCAAAAAGAGTATTATTGAAGAAAAAGTCAAGTGGAGATTTTTATCATATCGAAAATCATTTTCATGCAAGCATTTTTGTGAAAAGTTTATCTCGTGTATAAAAATTTAACTTAAGAGCTTGTAGTTATTCATTGCTAAGAATTAAAGCTTTTTACCTTTAATATGGATTCAAATCATCTACGTCTAGTGTCTTTGATTGAATTGGCACGAGTGCACGATTTGTTGCTTGATTTTGAATTTGGCACAAGTGCATGATTTATCTCCAATTGTTTTGACGCAAGTGCTCAATTTCCAAGCTTGATTGTGAAAGCTAGATTTCTATTAGGTTCGCAATATGTAACAATGAAGACTCGAATATAAATTTTGGAGATAAGAATAATTTGTTTATTATAATCAAAACTCGAATTTGATTATGACAACCAAGATGATTTGCATAATATGATTTAATTATTTATCAGGTAATTTGTATTCCCCCTATATTTTACAAATTGATAACCATGTATTCAAAGTATAAGTTTATCTCCTTTCCCCTTTTTCATATACTCTAACTATATTATCATAAATGAATCAAGCATAATCATCTCACTTTGCATTCCCCCTTTTGGCATAAACAAAAAGTATAAGCTAAAACATGGAGCATAATAACCATAACATTAATCATAAAAGATGATAACCATACAAACGATGTCTAAAACAAAAATAAGCCATAACATAAAGATTATTGAGAAGTAAAAAAAACATAAAGACAATCTCTACTAGCAACAAAAATGAGATCTACGGCTTCAGAGGAGGCGGTGGAGGAAAGAGTGCATAGAAGTGAGCGTAGAAGGCATTGAGCCCAAATAGTGTCCTACTGGACCTGCAACTCCTGAAGCATCCCGTTAAGTCCATTCACTGAAGATGTAAGAGAATCAATACGGCCATTGAGGAGGTTTTTGTGATCCTCAAAAAATTTGAATCCACCGAACGAAGAGCGATAAACACTAGAGGCAGGAACATCATGAGGTGGGTGTGGGACTTGTGGTATATCATCATCATCATCATCCTCATCACCTTCAAAAGGCAGAGTCGATGGACCCGAGGTAGGGCCGAACCCTTTTGTGTGTGCCACACATTGACCGTGTTCTTTTACTATTTTCATTCATTTAAGGGTTTGAATGTTGATAGTTTTGATCGGGTGAAGTTTAACAAAAGTCTCATCGTGTAGTGGAATGTCAAAATGTTTCAAAATTTTGGTAAGAAGCATTCATTAAGGCAAATCTTTGAGATAACGCGTGGAATGCACAAGTTTCATGAGACCTAATGCAATAGTTGAAAAATCTAGTTTTTTCCCAACAAGAAAAGAATCGAGGATAAAAAAATCAAAAAAGTGTATTTCATCCTGGTGACCCTTTCGAGGAAGAATCACATGTGCAATAATGTTTTGTAAAACTTTACATGGAAGTGTTACTTGATTTGACTAATTTTTGTGATGCTTTCAAAATCCTTTCTGGTAACCCGACGACATGCCTCGAAGGGGTCATATCCTTCAAAAGTAGGATGAGTTTTATGAAGAAAAATTTGAGTATCACATGGCTCAAGCTCGAGAATTTTATGAATGAGTGCTTTGTTGATGGTGATACAAGCATTTTTGAGTAAACATGAAATCTTACCCGAACGAAGTGAAATAACTATATTTTTATAAAATTCTGTCATAAGGCGAGGATATGCGTGTTCATCTAGAGTAGCTATTAACACCCACCCCATGTTTTCAAAATATTCTTCAATATGAAATGTAGGTGCTTCAGTAGTAAAGTCAGCAAAATAACCATTTTTACCTATTAAAATGGGAGATTTTTCAAATAGGTTGACCGACATCTCGGGCTCCATATCGAATTCCTCATCAGATAATGGTTGAGGAGATCGCCTTACCATGCTTTTGAGTCTTTTTCCGGTTCTTCTAGACCCCGACATTGTAAAAAAGAGAAGAATTGGAAAAAAATTAACTCCTAGGTTTTCGGATTTGGGGAAAAATGGAATGTAATAGATGAAATTTGAAATTTTGGAAAGGATTTGAAAGTGTAGAAGTAGTGGGTTTATTGATTTTGAGGGGGATTTCACAATTTGAGTGGAGAAAATGAAGGCGATGGACGAGATTTGGGAAGAGAAATGAGATAAAAGTAGAGAAGGGGACGAAAATGGTCTCTAGTTTGCAAAACCAGGTTTTAATTTTGTGTAGTACTGGATGTCCGGTTCATTTACTGGACATCCGGTTGATAGAGCTAAAAATCTTTCTCAAACTGGATAGGTTAATCGGACGTCCGGTTTGCTCGTCTAACCAGACGTCCGATAAACCCCCTCTTTTTTTAAACCCACTAAATATGGTGCATATGAAATAATGAAAAGCATGTAATCTTAATTATGTATTTCAAATTCATCCATGATTCTAATATGTGAGAAACGATCAATAACTAGAGGCTTAGTGAAGATATCGGTCAATTGATTTTTCGTAATTATAAATTCTAATACGATATCTTTCTTTTGTGTGTGATCTCTTAAGAAGTAATGTCTAATTTCAATGTGTTTCATTCGAGAGCACAAGATGGGAATTTTAGACAAATTTTTTGTACTAGTGTTATCACATATAATAGGTGTATGATCAAAGGATAGGTGATAATCACTAAGAGTTTGTTTCATCCATAGACTTGTGCACAACAACTAGTGGCCGAGATATATTCAGCTTCGATAGTAGATAGTGCAATGGAATTTCGTTTCTTTCTAAACCATGATACAAGTGCAAAGCCTAGAAAGTGACATGTTCCACTAGTGCTTTTACAATTGATTGTGCACCCAGCCCAATTGGCATCCGAATAGCTAAGTAGATGAATGTGAGTGCCCTTAGGATACCAAAGTCCTAAAGTTCAAGTACCACTAAGATATCTAAACATTTTTTATGGCCTTAGATGTGATTTTTTAGGACTCAATTGAAATCTAACACATAGACATACACTAAACATAATATCGGGTCTACTTGCAGTTAAGTAAAGAAGAGATCTGATCATACCTTAATGTTTTGTTACATCAACGGACGTATCTTGATCGTCCTTGTCCAAGTTTATGGATGAGCTCATAGGGGTGTTCGTTGGTCATCCATGTCGAATCTCTTGAGCATATCCAATATCTACTTACTTTGATTAATGAAAATTCCATCACAAGTTTGCTTAATTTGGTGACCGAGGAAGAATTTAAGTTTTCCCATGATGCTCATTTCAAATTTCATGTTCATGCACTTAGAAAACTCTTCACAAAGATGAATATTAGTAGCACCAAATATAACATCATCAACATAAATTTGAACGATGATCATATCGTTCTTTTGAGTTTTAATGAAAAGAGTGGTATCTACTTTTCCAATTGAAAAATCATTTGAAATAAGAAATTTGCTCAATTGTTCGTACCAAGCCCTAGGAGAACTTAGATGCTCAATCCCATAACCTATGATTCATTACATTCTTAAACGTTTTATATAGCATAATTTGGGGTGTTCGAGCCGATAAAAGTGATGGTTAGGCTTATGGTGATTCCATACATGTTGAAAAAAAAAATTGGCGTGAAGTATATTTAACTATCAAGTATGAACTAGATGATGACCATATGATAGTGATCTAACCTCTTTTATTTGAGAGCATTGCACTTGTTGATTATAAGCCTCACACTGACACCTTTTTTACTCGAGTTAGCAAGTCCTTAGGGGTATCTTGAAACTTGATACCCTTTGATTTTTAAAAATCGAGAAGTTACTGACTAAAAGCTTGTTACAAGGGTCGAAGAGAAAAAAAGTGTGAGATTGATCTTGAGCTATAATTATCAAATAAGTAACTAATTGTGCAATTGTGAAAATTATGGGGGCTTAGATAAATAGTGGGTTAGACTAGGCTAAATTTGAGTGGTGTAAGAACCAACTTGTAAATGTGCAGTGTTGCACACTTCTTCACACACACACACACCCAGTTTACATTGGATAGGTAAGATTTTGGCTTTTACATTACAACTTTGAAGTAGTTCATAGGCTTGATATAATATTTTCAATCATGAGCCATAAAGATAAGATATCTAACTAAACTTGTTTTATGCAAGTCAGTATGTTTAGTTTTGTTTGTATGATCATTAGCTTAGTTATTTTTCTTTGTTTGCTCGAGGAGTAGCAAAGTATTAAGTTTGGGGTGTTTGATAAATGTGTTTCACTCATGGGTTTAATACTACTTAATCTTGATAATTCGTTTGATTCTATGAGTTTTTAGAAAGTTTTGATTTGTGTTTTCGTGTTATTTTATAGGTTAGGTAAATTGATGTGAATGATGAAAAAAATGGAGAAAAGAATGATGCTGACATGAATCAATGAGAAGTTGATTTTGATTAGGTAAAACTTAATTATTGGAAACTAAATTGAAATAAAGAAATGAATAACGACAAAAAATGGTGAACTCCAAAATTTGAGGACTCAATTGTAACTTTTCAATAGTTGATTTAGACCACAAAATGATAATTGAAGATTGCTAGAAGTCAATCAGATGCAATTGGAAGTAAAAAATGAACCGCAAAAGTATGTTCCGAATTTTTAGCCAGATATTGAGACTTATTTTTTACATAGTAAACATTCGAATTGAAAAAAGATATCTAATACAGTGATGTTGCCCTTTGAGTTATCTTTCGAACGCACTTTAAGTCGTTTCAATTGGATATCGAAAAAAGAAAATTATAATAAAAATACTAAATAACAGTGCTAAAAATATTCCCCAAGTGGGGGCGCTTAAGCGCCACAAGTGGGTGTCCCAACGCCCACTCTTAGGTGAAAAAGACGGCAAAGGGTGCCACCACCAAACAGAATCACGATGTCTAGGCACCGTATGATGGCAAGCAGGGTTTTGAGAGTTTTGTCCGTTTTAAAAAGCCCAATTTCACTCTAACTCATCCAAGGACTTCAAGAAGGTAGTCTAGAGGCCACTTTTTAAGGACAATTCAACCGGGCAAGAGTCAAGAGATCAATCAAGAGAACATAGGCAATTTTATTTTGAATTTGATTATGTATTTTTCATCCATCATGAACTAAATTCTCTATCTAGGATTTGATGTAATCGACACTTGAGATTATATTTTGAATTTAAATAGTTATTTCTTTGAAGTTTTCCAATTAATTTATTTGTATCATTGAGTTTAATGATTTCAATTAACCGGCCATTAATTGACTGATTTGATTATTTAAGTTTCGGTACTTAAGAGAGAGAACCTTAGACGTGATCTTAGAATAACACAACCTTGAAAATTGTAAGTTTCGAGACAAAGTATAATTTCTTTGAAGATGTTCCACATAAGAACCAAGAACTTGATAATTCTTAGATGTTTGCTTGGGAATACAGATATTGGAATTGAGTTCTAGAAATAGTTTTTACTCGGCATTCAAGAGAAGGAGTCGAATTACATTAGGGTTCTTGCTTAGAAATTCGAAAAAATTGATTGGAGATAACTATATAATTGAGAAACATAGGCAATAGTTAGGTAAAATCATAACCCTAGCCTTTCTCATATTGATTTATTCATCTAAATTGCTTTCATTCGTTGAATTTGTCATAACAATCATATTAGATTTAGTTTTAAAAAATTGATTACAACATTCAATTGCCTAGATAAAATAGAAGCTATTCAATTATAGTACTTAGTATTAAATTGATATTCAATCCATGTGGATTTGACATCCTAACTTCATAGTTATATTATAAAACTTGATAATTGTACGCTAGCGATATAATTGTGGGAAAGAAAATGCATAACATGCATATATAATGTAATATTTTAAATAACTTTTTTGTACTCCAAATCATCCACAACCCATATAATTAAGAATACAAAGCAATAAGCCCCCATGGGCATGGCATAATGGTAGAGTATTAGAGGTTTGAATCCCCGTAACAGCTGGAAGGCAACATTTATGTTGGAAGGCAGATGTCCTGTGGTAGCAAAGTTATGGTTCGCTACATCGTCCCTTTGGGTGGGTTCTATCCGCACGTTGTAAAAAGAGGTCCACATGAAGGAGAACCGCTTCTTGAATGTTCGGTTCAAGTATTTATAAATTGTGACCATATCCGGATTTACCCAGGTGGCGAACTAGGAGGAAGGTCGCCACTCCTCAGGATTAGTCGGCCGAAACTCGGACAAATAATTAAATTAAAAAATTAACAAATAATGTTCAACAAAAAATATCAAACATTCGCAACATCATTCCACATATTAGTTGCTATAGTATAACAGCTCTCCATGCATTAGCATTCTCCCTTTCTTGATCTTGACTCTAAAAAAATGGTCCAATGTCTTCACCACATTAACTAAAGAACATGAAGTTTTATTATCAGGTTTAGCTGGAAATGCATAAGAACGACTTTCTTTGTGAACACTAGCTCTGCTTGTGTACTAAATGGAAAGGAGGAGCTATTTTGAAAATTATGAATCTTGATTTAAATATACTAAATATCCTTTCAACTAAATTCCTCAAGGAAGCATGGCAAAGATTGAACAACTCTTTTTGCATTTTTAGGATCACGACCATGACCACCAAAATCTTGAAGATGATAGAGGACATCTAGAAAAGGAGCTAAGAATTGATGTCGATTTGAAAATCCACAATTTGCCAAAATATATTTACCTGACTATTAAAAAAATGTAGATTTAGCCCCCGTTTGGTACACATTTTGGGTAGAAGAATGCATTTTGTTGATGTGATGGGTGGAGAATATGTGGTTGAAAAAAAAAAGGAAAAGTTATTGATATGATGAAAAATATTATTTTATTGAAAAATGTGTGGTTAAAAATAAGTAGAAGAATGAGAATGAAAATATTAATATAGAACAAACAAGGGCTTCGCAAGTAACCCATAACATGTATAATCATGATAGAATTAGAAAAAAGAAAAATGGTATAATAAAGTCATAGCCTATGGCACTTTAAGTCCATTTCTCCTTGTTAAATCATTACTCAACACCTTAAAATCATGTGTCGATCCCTCCCAACCACTAAGAATGTGTATAAATTCCAGATCAAAGTTACAAACGACCAAAATATTCTGCGAATTTGTTACATGATGATTTCTATAACTGCTTGTATCATGTGAAGTTACCATTGCTGGAATATGAGTATCGTCAATAGCTCAAATGCAATCCTTAAATAATAAAATATACAAACAAATAATGAGAACACTAACGATAACATAAAATAAAAATTATAATAAATTTAATTTCATCACTTACTTCAAGGGTAAAATCTTATACTTTTCCTTACTTATTTATGTCACGGTGGATCTTGATTTGACCATCATATCTACCACAAATTTGTTTAATGTCTGTAAAATCTTGTTGAAACTTCGACTAGTGGTGAAATGCGATTGACCAAATTTTCAACGAATAACGTAATATCGAGTATTTTGACCAACAATACATAGGAATGTTCCAAGTGTTTCTTCAATACAAATATACTTAGTATCCTGTAAATGTGTTTTTTTTCTAATGATATTGCTTAATTTTGGAAACACATTAGGATACATTCTATAAACTTGTCATAAGTTTTCAAGATCCTCTTTTAATATTTTATGTATACAATCATATACATGTCTATTTTTGGTTACCTTGTTAGTGAACGTTTAATATGTTCACGACACATACTAGCTATATAATCATTTAAAACGTAGAGAATTGATTGAATTGCCATCCATAAATACCTAATGGTTTTCATAAAATGCTTCTTCATTCTCTTCTATCTCTATTTCATGATCTTTATGCATATGAACATTAGACATTATATATATATATATATATATATATATATATATGTAT
>CAIGRB010093973.1:0-22603 GCA_903798255.1 Fraxinus quadrangulata | reverse complement strand
CAAAGGTTATAAATGTCTAAACTCCTCAGGCAGATTGTACATTTCTAGACACGTGGTTTTCAATGAGCTTGAGTTTTCCTTTGAGTACTTATTCAAAAATCAATCTCATTCTGAGGCATCTGAAATAATTGTCCCTTATTCCTACTTGCAATATGATCTAAACAAATGCATTGCAAGTCCAATTGATACAGCTCAGCCTCAAGTAGCCCCTGACTAGCATCACTTGCTACCTGACTCAGGTAACAATCAACAAGTAGATGATCTTCCTAATAATAGCACAGTGGGGCAGACATAATTACAGTTGAAGGCAATGGTAAACCAGAATCTGCAGAACCAGAAATTGAAGTGCCGCACGATTCTGAGAGGGATCATAACACTCAGCAAGTAGGACCAAGAACTCAAAATCAACACCCCATGGTCACTAGAGGAAAAGCAGGAATATTCAAGCCAAAAGCCTATCTGGTAAAGTCAACTGAAAGTCATCTAAATCCATCAGAACCCAAGCATGTAAGAGAAGCAATGATGAATACTAACTGGAAACGAGCCATAGAAGAGCAATTCAATGCTTTGACAAAAACAAAAACTCGGAAACTTGTGCCTGCATTGCCTACTTATAACATAGTAGGAAATAAATGGGTCTTTAGGATCAAACGAAATGCTGATGGATCATCTCAAAGGTACAAGGCCAGGTTAGTGGCAAAAGGATTCCATCAAGCCCTTGGAGTCGACTACTATGAGACCTTCTGCCCTGTGATCAAACCATCCACCCTGAGAATCATACTTACCCTGGCAGTAGCCAAGAATTGGATCATCAGACAGGTAGATATAAACAACGCTTTCCTCAATGGCGAACTTAAAGAAACTGTCTACATGAATCAACCTGAGGGCTTTGTTGATGAATCAAAGCCAAACCATGTATGCAAACTCGAAAAGGCACTATATGGACTGAAACAAGCTCCCAGGGCATGGTATGATAAGCTGAAAGTCACCTTTTTTGGCTGGAAGTTCAAACAATCTATAGCAGATACGTCATTATTTTACTTCAAGACAGAAAAATAGGTGATATTTATCCTTATTTACGTAGATGATATTGCCATAACTGGCAATGATAAAGACCTGATACAAAGCTTTATAAGTTCACTCAATAAGGAATTTGCTCTGAAAGATATGGGAAGGTTACATCACTTTCTTGGAGTTGAAGTTGTATGGCATGACTTTGGTATTCACCTCACTCAATCCAGATGCATCACTGATTTGCTTAAAAAATTTGAACTTGAAAACATTAAACTGTGTCCTACACCTATCCCTACTGGAAAAAAAATCTTGAAGACTGATGGTAAAGTGCTGACAAATCCATCAATTTACAGAAGTGCAGTTGGGGCTTTGCAGTACCTCTCACATACAAGACTAGATATTACCTTCACCGTCAACAAGCTGAGCCAATTCTTGCAATTTCCAACCTTCACTCATTGGCAGCTTTGAAGAGAGTACTTAGATATCTCAAAGGCACAATAAATCATGGCCTATGGATCCAAAGAAGTAACAGATTGAATCTGAATTGCTACTCAGACGCTGACTAGGCCACTTGTCCTGATGATAGAAGATCTACAACAGGATATTGCATCTATTTAGGTGACAATATGATATCTTGGTCCTCCAAGAAGCAACATGTTGTTGCTCACTCAAGCACTTAATTTGAATACAGGGCGCTTACCTCAACTGCTTCAGAAGTCTCATGGATTCAATCATTGTTTCAAGAACTCGAGCTTCCATTGGCTGGAGTTCCAACTATGTGGTGTGACAACATGAGTGCAAAGGCTCTTGCTGCCAATCCAGTCTATCATGCCAGGACAAAACATATAGAATTTGACATCCACTTCATCAGAGACAAGGTGTTGACAAGGAAACTTGAAGTGAAATATATACCTACTTCAGATCAAATTGCAGACTTGCTGACAAAGGGACTGAGTCACTCCAGGTTTCTCTTCTTAAAGGACAAGCTTGGTGTCACTTGTGCACCATCCAGCTTGAAGGGGGTGTTGAGAATTGATGTGAATTCAACACTCTCCACATCATCATTCCAGCTCACCAACACTCTATCATGTGTCTCAACCATTTTGCCTTGCTGATGTTGGACCACCATTTTGTTTAGAAAAGATTCCAACATGATCCTTGATTTAAGGAACCACCTAACAACTATATTTTCTAGATCCTTCTTGTATCAATAGCCATGTATTATATATACAATAATCTCAATCAATGAAGGTGTGGTTCAACAAATTATCTTTCAAGTTGTATATTTTAACTCTCTTGAGCTTCCATCATCACCTCTTCTTCATTCACATTTTCTTCACAATCAAATTCAACAATTCCATCCATGCCCTCTTCATCTCCTGCATGTTCAAAAACGTCGTAATCATCTAGACTGACCAAGTTCAGCACAAGATTCCTGTTGGCCCTATGAGCTCCAAAATATTCATTTGCCCTTCACTTTCTCTTCTTTGATTATCAGTCTTCATTAGCCAGAGCAGTACATTTTTCATTGCCAATGGCAAAATTGGTAATGGGTACTTCTTCTTTTTATTCTTCACCGTTGTCATCCACTGCCACCATTATATGCTGCCGGTATAAGAGCATTAAAATCCATCACAAATTTGACACACCTCTCCTTCCTAACCTTAGCAACCAATTCTGGTTCTGAAGAGAGTTGTAGAAAAAAGTGTAACGCAATCGTTAAAAACTTATATTCTTCCCAAATATTATATATGCAATTCATTTGCTATAGTCACCAATTGCATGCGGAATGCAAAACATAATTGAAAAGTTTTAAAGACACCAATCAAATAAAATATTAACACGAGTATGTATCGTGGACATCTATCTATTGTACAAATAAAATGAAAAAAGAATAAAATATTTTCCTCCGAACCTGATTAATTTATAATCTTGATATGATTTTTTTTCCTCAGAAATCCATAATAATGTACCGGCAACATATAAGTAATTCCCAATAGTAACAATATTGTTTGAAGAGAAAAAGAAAATATGTTATTAGAGCAATTAAAAAAGGTTCCCAAAATCGGATGGGAAAGATAATTAGTAAATACATTTTGACTTTTCAGAAAAGCCTACGAAGTAGACTTGTTATCATACTAGTACAGTAAGCTATGTTATAGTTTGTTGTGGAAATTACACCATGGCGGGTATTTACATATAACAATTCTAAAATCAGGTATAAAGTTTACTATTATAATTTCTCTTTCCACTTTCTTTTTTCTCTACATGATATTTCCACCCATCTCTCACCATTTCCCCAATATCTCTTCACTCTTTCTTTGTTTCCCTTCTCTCCCCCTATCTTTCCATCGTCGATGACCAATTTCGGCATCCACAACCCAAATCATTTTTTTCCCACAAGACCGATAAAGACCAATGAGTTGCCAAAACCAATAGATGTTGGAGAACTACCAAAACCAGCTGATGGCAGCTAAATGCCAAAAAATAGCAGGGCTTGATGAACCCAAAGAAACAATAGGACTCGATTGGTTGGCGGATCCTTTGAAGGGAGTCATCCTTGATAAGTTAGGTTGTCGGTTATCCAATTTCTCCCTTCGATAATTCTTATGTCAAAACCGACCTTTCAATTTCAATTTTGGGTTTTGTTAAAGGAAAATAGTGAAGCGACTTCTCCAACTTCATAACTGGCGATCATCGTGATTGGAGGTGTGCGATGTGATGTTATGGTTTGGTGAAGGAGGTGATGATTTTGGATTTGATGTGGTGGCGACGGTGCTTATGACAATGTTTCTACTTTTGAAAAGGTTTCCCATTTGATGGTTTTATTGGTGGTTTTGTAAATGGGTAGCGGTGACGGCCACAGATCATGTTTGCAGGTCAGATGTTACAATCCACAGTTGGTGATAATAAGATACACCTTCACAATACCAGGTCACAAATCATTTTGCATATACCACATATAAATATAAATTGTTCACAAATCAAACAAAACTGGTCACAAATCACACTTTACTGGTCATATATCATATTGTATAGGTCACAAATCAATGTCCATAGGTGACAAATGAAATATAATTGGTTACAGATCATTGATTTATTTTCATAGGTCACAAGTTACAGTTTAAAGTCATGGATATCATTCACAGGTCAAATGTCATATTGTATAGGTCACATTTTAATGTCAGCTAGTCACTGGTCGTTTTGCATAGGTAATAGATCAATTTTGTAAAAGTGAGAAATCTAAGAAAATTTGTCTCAGGCCATTGAATCAATAATAGATAACTTATCAACGTCCATCAAGTCACATATCACATGTAATAGGTCATATGTCAAAGTGCAAGGTCAGAAATCACAAATTCAATAGATCTGGTTACATGCCATTGATTTCTCCGACTTTAATCCTCTGAATTAACTACAAATTCAATTAACCAATTTTCAGTGGTGAGCATTGAAGTTATTTGCTCCGCTGTAAATTTCACCATGTGCTATTTTTCAATTCAATTTTTAAAAATAGTTTTAAATTATACCAGCACTATTGAGTCTCGACTGAAGATAATGATCAGTCATCGATGATGCTTAGTCGATGTTCTCCAACAACTACTATGTTTCTTCCTCTATTTCTACTATTTGAGCCACTATGCTCATTCACCCAGCAATGATCAGCTTGCCATTGAAGAAATCATCGACGGGATGGATGTCGTCGATGGGTGAATGCTGACGATTGTAAGAGGGGATGGTGGCAGGCGGGTGCGCAAGGATAGGTGTGGGGGTGGAGATGTTTGTTTGGTGGGATGGGTATGGCTAGATTAATGTAATTTGATAATATTATTATTTAAAATTAAAATACTGAATTAACACATGAGTTTTGCATTTTTAAACTTAGGACCTGTTTGAGCCAAAATGCATTTTGGAATAATGATTTGATGGAGAATGTGTGGTTAAAAAAATAAAGAAAAGTTTAGAGTTTACGTGTAATATTGTTTTATTGAAAAATATGTTGTTGAAAAGAAGAGAGAGAAAATATAGTTTGAAATTAATGGGGGATCAAGCATGCTCTTAATGTTTAGAAATTGATTTGGTGTATACTTAATATCCGACTTATGATTTTTTGCATAATTTGTTTGTTTAAAATTACATTGATATCAGATTAGGCCTCTAAATGGAACAAATGGCATGAGAATCAAAATTGAGGCAATTTGACCTCTTTGCCCATGTGAACGCATAGGCTATTTTGTCATGCGTACACATGGATTAATTCTACGAAAATTGAAGCAAAATTGCTCAACCATGCACACGCATGGCTCAAGCCAATCGGTTGTAAATGGTTGTTTATGAAAAAATACCTTTAAAGTTAGATTAGTAACTAAAGGTTATCGAAAAAAATAAGGAATAGATTATTTTAAAACATATGTACCGGTAGCTAAAATAACATCAATTAGGTTATAATTTGCATTAGCATCCATATATGTTGCATGTTCGTTAAATGAATGTCAGGATGGTATTCTTAAATGGGAATTTCGATGAGGAGTTTCATATGGAACAACATGAAGGGTTTGTTCTACTAAAAATGAACATAAGGTGTGCAAGTTATTAAAATCATTATATGGTTTAGAATAAGCACCAAAGAAATGGCATGAGAAATTTAATTATATCATTTGGCTTCATACATAATAATATAGATGAGTGTTTATATTCTAAAGTGATTGATGAATATGTTGTATTTATTTGCTTTGTATGTCGATTGCATGTTGGTTTTAAATAATCACATGGACTAAATAAAAGAAATAAAGAGATTTCAATCTTTCACATTCAAGATGAAATATCTAGGACAAGTGGATATCATATTGGGTATCAAAGTTAAAAAAAAAATTAGTGGGGATGTGATAAATAAGTTCATACACTTGAATAAAAATAAGTTTAGTATCCCTCTTGATCCAAGTTCTAAACTTATAAAGAATAATAGAAGAGCTATTGCTCAACTGGAGTAAGCAAGTGCCATAAGTAATCTTATATATGCAGTTCAATGCACAAAACCGGATATAGTATTTGCAATTAGTAAATTTAGTAGAATTACTAGTAATTCGAGTAAGGAACATTGGAAATTTATTGTAGAGTTCTTGGTTATTTAAAGAGAATGAAAAACATAGGTCTACGATATTCCAAAATCTTGGCTATATTAGATGGATTTATTTATCCGAGTTAGATATCTAGCACTGGTGAAAATAAATCCACTTCAAGTTGGGTTCTCAATTGAGAATACTTTTTGTGGTTCCTTAATATTGTTAAAAAATAAATAGATAATGAAAAACTATCACCTATTTGAAGTTTTTCAAAAATCACCGCGAAATAGTGACAATCATCCATGAAAAGAATGAAATTTTCATGAAAAGTCATCATAAAACAAAATTGGAAAAAATCCTAATGTCCAGTTTTGATAGTGTGGGCGATTGCCCAGTTATAAACAGGTAGTAAGAAAATAAAAACTCTCTACATCACCATTAAATCATTGGGCAATAGCCCAATTACATACTGGGTGATTGCCAATGCTTATTTTTTCTCTTGCCAATTTTCTTCTACTTTGATTTCAACATTGGTTTTTTCTTTTCCTCAATGTACAATACGTGTCCAATTGTTTCTTCTATTATAATCTTGAACAAAATTATAACAATCCCCCACTTGTTCAAAGTTATATGAATCACATATGCAAACTAACAACACTTATGCATAGGGATTAAATATCTTTCAATTTGAATATAACCATAATGTAATTATCACAAAATAACATAGAAATTCCTAGTAACATGATAGCTTTGAACCAGTTATTCATTGTGATAATACCGATGAAAATACACACAAATGTCATGTGTTTCACAAATTCTTCAAATTCGCTTAGCCTTCTTTGGCCTTGCACTTATCCTGTTTGTTGAACTTCTAAAGGAGAAACTCTAACTATCCGTTGAGGTGGCACCATCTTGAAGTTCATGTAGGCGAAGTTATCCCAATATCTTTATTAATTTTAGATATACTTGTACTTATTACCGAACATCCTTACGAGCTTAAAGCTCAACCCTCCTTTAAGTAACAACTATACTATCAGCTTAGGACAGAGTTTTTGCTGAAATAATAATGTTGAAACTATCCACTTATCAAATGACTTGTTGTTACCCTTTGAACCCATAAATTACTGTTTTAGTAATGATATGTAGGGTTGCCATCATTGGTGGACATTTTTAATTTAGGAGTTTCTATCCCATCCTACTCGATGTAGATATCACTAAATCTCTATTAAGAGGTTTAATTAAAGGATCCTTTAAATTTTCATTTGACTTTATGTAGTTTAGGGAAATTATTTCATTCTGGATTAACTTCTTTACACAATCATGTCTTAAATTCATGTCTAGACTTCCCGTTGTATACCTTATTGTAGCTTTTACTAGTGTTCCTTGACTATTACATAAAATAGATATCGAAGATGTGTTCTTGTGTCCCAAGGTATCTCATATAGAAGATCCTTAAGACACTCAGCTTTTTTTTTTTGTGTCGATTAATACCACAAATTCAGATTCCATGGTTGAATGTGTTGTGCATTTTTTTTTCTTAGTCCTCCAAAAGATGGTACCTTCTCCAAGAGTGAACACCCAACACGAATCAGGTATCCAATTAGGATAAATAACTCCTATTATAGCCAAAATTTTGGAATATTGTAGACCTAAGTTTTTGGTTTTCTTTAAATAACCAAGAACTCTCTCAAAGGAATTCCATTGTTCCTTGCTAAGATTAGTAGTAAGCTAAAAGTTTATTAATTGAAAATGCTATGTTCGGTGTTGTACATTGAACTGCATACATAAAACTATCTATATGACATGCATACTCTAGTTAAGTAATAGCTCTTCCATCATTCTATAGGAGTTTGGAATTTGGATCAGGAAGGGTACTAAACTCCTTTATATTCAAGTGTTTGAAGTTATTTATCACATTCATTATATAATGTGATTGACTCAAATAATATCCCCTCTAGTTTTTGTATCTTTTATACCCAATATAATATCTATTTGTTCAAGGTCCTTCATCATGAATATGGAAGTTATAAACCTTTTTGTTTCTTTCATCCTGTCCATATGATTATTATAATCAACATGTCATTGAGATATAAACAAATAAATACAAAATATTTTGTCACATACTTTAGAATATAAACACTTATCTACAATATTATTAGCATATCCAACAAAGGCACATTTGATGCCTCTTGGACCCAACTTGGTTCTTTTAGGGTCCATGTTCTTACAATAATCAAGACATCTCACATTTTGAAGTATTCAATATATGGTTTTCTTCTTTTCCATAATTCGTAAGGAGAATCCTTTATGGATTTTGAAGGAATTTTATTCAAAACTCTACATGCACTTAACAAAAATTTACTAACACAAGTTAAATTGTAATTTAGCATAAGTTAACATGGCATTTGCCATTTCAACTAATGTTCTATTTTTTCTTTCAGCCAAATCAATTTGTTTGTGTGTCCTAGGTGCATAACATCGTTGTGCTGTGCCTTTTCGTTCACAAAATGAATTAAAATCATTGAAACGGTGTTACCCAGCTCTATCACTTCTGAATGTTTTTATTTTCTTGTTTAAGTAATTTTTATCTTCATTTTTATAGATCTTAAACAAGTTAAATGCTTCATGCTTATGTTTCATCAAATAAACATACGTTTATATTGAATAGTTATCTATAAAAGGTAATAAAATACCTATTTCCTCCCCTAGTTAACATCCCATTCAATTCACATATAGTCGTATGAAAAAGTTCTAAAATTTGTGAAGTTCTATACACAATTTAAGGCTTTTTATTTATTTTAGATTCCACACAAGTTTTACATTTATATGCTTCATTCGTATTATATGAAATCATATCACATTCTAACATTATTTTCATAGTACTAGCACATATGTAACCTAATCTAGCTTGCTATAATGTAATGAATCAGTCAAATAAGCAAAATCAACTTTTAATGCTCGGTTTCCCAAGAGATCTCTACTAACTAAGTTTCTATTTATGTCGGAAACACATAGCACATTGGTCAAGGTAATAGTTTTTCCAGAAGTGTTGATAATATCAACATTTCATTTCCCAACCACTTTGGAATGACGTTCATTACCCATTTGTATCTTTTGTTCTCCATTTGATTTATGATAAATTTTGAAGAGTGACTTATCAATAGTTGCACATGTATCACACCACCAACTAGGAACTTTACCTTTGATAGCATTGATTTCACTCACAATGGCCACTGTGTTATGTTCATCAATGGAGTTTACTTTGCCCTATTTCCTATTTTATTTTTGATATCGACAATCTTTAGCATAATGTCTAGGTTTTCTACACATACAAAATCTCCCTTAGGCTTCTTTATGGACCTTTTGTAGTCCTTGTTAGAAGATTTTCTCTTGTTTAATTTGTTGGATGGATTAATCTTTTCTAGGGCATTAGCCTTTGCTTCATAAGAGTTTTCACTCTTATCCCTTACCCTCGATTCTTCCTCTATTCGAAGACATTTCTGCATTTGTTCCAAAGTAATCTTTGGAACTATGAAGAATCTTTTTTCAATATCTTTTCCAAGTCCCCAAGAGATTTGTAATGATTGTTCCAACTTGGAAAGATTCTGGATGTTCTATTTTGACCGCCTTGAGTTTGTTGACTAGCACTTGTAATTCATGCACGTGGAGAAGTGGAAAAATATTCTCAAGAATTTTAAAATTGAAGTACCTTTTTGCTCAACCCTTTTCTCCTTTCAAAATCAATATTCGAACCAACGGTTATTGCTCAACCCTTTTATCCTTCGTAGATAACACAATCATTCAGTTCGGTTCAATCAATCGTTCATTAAGCTAACCAAATGACCCAAACCCTTTTCCTCGAGGTTTGAATTAATTATTGTAGTTTCGAGCTGTGAATTTTATTATGACAAAGTGAGATTTTGATTATGGGTGGGAATTTGCTTATTGTGATTGTGATTTTTTAGCAATTTTGTTTGGAGCTTATGTGTATATCTAATAGATAAAGCTTTGGACTTTTCAGCTTTTAATTGTTTTTTAATTAAAAAATAATGGTACATTTTGGTATTGAAATTTTTAGCGATGCTTACAATCATTGGCATTTTTTGGTTGAATTTTAGCTGTTTTAAGGTTTTAACGACTCCGTGCAATTTTTTTTTTTTTTGTTTGATTATTCTTTGTTTCCATGATTTCATTTTTTTGGTGGAGAAATGGAGGGTAGGGGTCTCTCCTCCTCAATTTCTCTTTTAGGGGTCAGCTATTCATCTATTGGGACATCAAAAGGGCAAAGGAATTGATGCAGAAACAGGAAATCATTACGGGAAAATTACTGATGAATTTAGAAAGACTTGTAGGGGAGAGGTAAAACCGTATTTCAGATATGATTATTCCAATGATCTTATATTCATGAGGTGAGTAAGAAATTTTTGAAAAATTAGGAAAAGTCAGAATTTTAAGACTAATTTCAACAGTCGTATAATCAGGAAGATATGTAAGCAACACCACAGCTGAACTTCGAATCTAAGAATTGGAAAATCTTAATTAACTGTTCTGAAAGATTGTATGTTCCAAGAGAATGAAAGGTGAACTCTGTTTTTGAAGAAATGAAAAAAAAAAGAACACACCTTGTCTTTCTTTCTTGCTAAATATATATACACTTACAAGACACATGCTTGTCAACAACTTTCTACCTACCCCAATCTATCAAGTTGGCAACAATATATAAGATCGTACTTGGATAACTTACAAAAGTTAAACTATCAACGATTTGTACTTAAATCACATGACATTAGATACAAAATTCAGTAACCATTTGATAGCAAAAAAAAAAAAAAACGTGACAACAAAAGTGTCAACCTTTTCTCAACATTCCTAATTGGCACTTTTGCTGGAAATAGCAAGATTGTTTCTTAGTGTTTCAAGCCTTGCGTTGCCTAAAGACTTGGTTAATATATCTGCAAGTTGATCATCAGATTTACAATGCACCAGCTTTACTTCATTTCCTTCTTGAGCTTCTCTGATTGAATAGTATCTGATCTTAATATGTTTTGGTTCTACCACGAAAAATTGGATTCTTTACCATAGCAACAGTGTACTGATTATCACAATAGATAACTGTGGCCTCATTTTGCTTGAACTTCAGATCTTCTAACACCTTCCTTAGCCAAATTCCTTGATTGGTAGCTTCTAAAGCAGCTATGTATTCAGCTTCAACTGTTGATTGGGCTATCATTTTTTGTTTCATAGAATTCTAGTAGATGATACTTAAACCAACATAAAATATGTAGCCAGAAGTGCTCTTCATGTCCTCAAAGCTCCCTGCCCAATCACTATCAGTGAAGCCGGTTAACTTGCACAATTTTGACTTCTTAAACCAGATCTCCATTTCTTCAGTTCCTTTAATATATCTCAGAATTCGTTTGGCTACTTGAAAGTGCAATTCACTAGGATCTTGTCTAAATCTTGATAGAAGATTTCAGTATATGTAACATCAAGTCTGGTTGCTGTTAAATATAACAAACAACCAATCAAACTTCTATAAATCTTTGCATCAACCTACGTTGCACCATCTTCCTTCAACAATTTTATATTATGAACTAATAGTGTGCTAACAGATTTGCAGTTTTCCATGTTAAACCTCCTTAGCACATCCTTTGCAAACTTCCTTTGCCTGATGAAGATACCCTGCTGATTTTAATAAATCTCCATTCCTAGGAAGTAATGCATCTCACCCAAATTAGTCATTTCAAAGGCCTTTTTTAGTTCATCAATCACTTTTCAGATAGATTTGATGTTGGTGTCTATGATCAAGAGGTCATCAACATAGAGTGATAATGACCATTTCATTTTCCTGTTGTTTTACATACAAAGTTTGTTCATTCAAACTCTTTGTAAAATCGAGATAACCAAGGTAATTATCAATTCAACTATACCAGGCTCTTGTAGCCTGCTTTAAGCTATCAAGGCTTTCTTTAATAGATACACTTTATCTTCATTCTCTTATATCAGAAAGCCTTTAGGCTACTCTATGAAGATCTGTTCATTTAGGTAGCCATTTAAGAAGGCTGATTTGACATCTAATTGGTAGATTTTCCAACNAGAAAATGCGCCAAATTTCTTTTAAATCCTTAGTTGATGAAGAAATTTCAAGCAAAAATATGAATGATGAACTTGATGATCTAATTCTTTTTATTAAGAAATTGAAAGGTTTTCGCAAAAATCATCGATTCCAAAAAAAAGAAGAAAATGGCGAAAAGAATGATAGATTTATAAAAAAGAAAGCCCTTAAATCGACATGGGATGAGAGTGATGATCATGATGATCACGAAAAAGATGGAAGTCAAGAGGAAATTGCCAACATGTGCTTCATGGCTATTGATGATGAGGTAAATTCGAATGAAAATTGTTCATATGATGATTTATCTAACTCTTATGATGAAATTCTTGAAAAATTTGAAAAAAATATTTTAAATCATTCGATCCTTAAAAAGAAAATTTCTTTATTGAAAATTGAGATAAATAAACTTTTAAAAATTCAAAATGATTTTGAAAAACGAAAAGTTGATTATAATTCTTTAATTAAGGAGAATTCTTCTTTACAAGAAAATATTTTAAATTTGACTCAAATTATTCACAAATTTAAGGTAAGAAATTTTTTGATATAATGCTTGATGAGCAAAAATGTGTTTTTGATAAATGAGGAACTAGATATAAATCATTTTTGAAACAAAAGTCTCTTTAAAATTTCTTTATTAAAGCTTCAACTTCTCCTATTTTAAATGTCACATATAATTTTTATAATAAAAATGGACATGTAACTTTTTATTGTTCTATAAAAAAGAAATTATATTTTGAACACAACTATAAATGGATTCAAAAATCCACTAACACTAACTATTGAGGATCCAAGGATGTATGGGTACCAAAAATAAAAAAAATTGAATTATTTTTGTAGGTATCAAGAAAATTAGAGAGCAAATGGAACTGGGATAATTGGCAAAGCATTTGACTGGAAATCAAACTTTATTGTCAAGTTTTAAAATAAAGGATGGTGGTTATGATACTTTTGAAGACAATGCAAAAGGAAAAATCATAGACATCGAAACTATTGGTAATCATTCATCTCCCTTTATTGAAAATGTCTTTATAGTAGAAAATCTTAGACGTAATCAACATAGTTTAAATCAATTGTATGATAAATGTTATCATATCAAGTTTGATTCTTCCAAGTGCATTATTGAGAATACTACATCAAAAGAAGTGATATTTATAGGAAGTCGAAGTAAGAATGTTTATGTCATAAACACTAATTTTGAATGCAGAGAAAAATATTTATCAAGTTTAAAATATGATACTTGTTTATAAGATAGAAATTAGGTCATGTTAGCATGGACTTACTTTTAAAATTTTCAAAAATTATTTTGTTAAAGGTTCTTCAAGTTTTGAAATTTGAGAAAGACAAAATTCGTGATGCATGGAAAACAAGTAAATAGTTCTTTCAAATTAAAGCAACATTCTTCAACTACAAAATCTTTGACTTTTCCACATGAATATTTTTGGATCATCTAATATCACAAGCTTAAATGGTAAATATTATGCTTTTGTCATTATTGATAATTTTTCTAGATTATTTGAGTTCCATTTTTTTTGAACCTAAAAGAAGAAGTATTGAATGCATTTGAACATTCTTGTAAAAATGTTCACAATAAAAGGGAAATACTGTTAGCCCAAAAATAACTAACCAAGAGGGAGGTGAATTGGTTTTTAAAAAAATTTCGAAAAATTAATTTAAATTCAAACAAGTAAAGACTAAATAAATTAATTCAAATAGTAAGCACAAATATGAAAGCGATAAGTAAAAGGGAAAGATGATGCAAATGATATAATATGGAGGTTCGATCCAATGCAATGATCTATGTCCCTCGTTACCAAGCTCTCCGACACGAGCAAGTCCTTTTTTCACTATATTGATTGACTTATGGTGCAATTCAACTGTTTACAATGCTTCCGGTGACTTACAACCAAGGAGCACCGATCCTTTTACAACGTTGAGCTTTTCGAGACCTCAACACGACCCACGCTATTGAGCTTTACGGGACCTCAATATGACCCACAAGGTGACTTACAACAAGGATCACAAATTCTTATACAATGTTGATCTTTAAGGGACTTCAATATGATCCACAATTCAAAATGAGTTTACAAGTGAAATCTTCACTTCTTAATAAATAATAAATTCAAAGTTGAGAACAAGAAGACAAGAAGGTAAACAATTTTATAGATGGCAATGAATATGGCTCAAGTGTTTGATTTGAAAAACTTTGATAGAAATTGATTTTCTAAGTTTAAAATGATCAAAAGTTTTTCAAGTATAAATCAATTTATGAGGATGAATAAATAATGAAGATCAATGATTTATCTTAATAAATACTCACTTATTGCTCTAGGAAATGTTAAAATTGAATGTAAAGTGAGTTGGTATATATAGGTGAAAAATCGTCAAAACTCTGCCCAACCGGACGACCTCTACCAGACGTCTGGTACACACCGGACGGTCAACTAGCCATTTTGTCAAAAAAATTAGAACGATTGAATTTTTTACCGTTGGCTGTAAAACCACCATACCAGACGTCCGGTACGACCGTTTTAAGTCGAAACGTCCTCATTTTAATATTTAACAAATGTAAGTACTTGAGAGACGTTTTGAAAAATATTTTTCAAAGTATTTGTCATATTTAAAATATGTGTTTCGATTTTTACCTTTAAAAACATATTTTTCGAGTAAAATATTTTTGTCGTGAATTTGGATCGTAAAATCGAAACTTTGAGCTCGTCACGATTCATTACTAAGTATTGAATTGTTTTACCTTTACATATAATTGTGAAAAGTCTAAGTACTTGTTTGAAAATTTTGACGTGCATTACTTGAAGGTACTTCGACTTTTGTCTCGATTTTTCTTGAGACATCTTTTTGCGAGTTTTGCAATATCATTCTTCATAGTCTCGATTGATTGATTTTGTTTTCACGTTGATCATTATATGCAAATTGCTTAGCCTCGAACTTCATGTCATCAATTTTATTCATGTTCAATAATCACTATGGACACTTGAAATCAATTTGTTAGTAATAAACATAATTTATTTGTGATAATCAAAATGAGACGTCAACCATATGTCAACATTACTAACTCCATTCTGTTAAGAAGAATAGAGAATGGTTAGTTGATGCTTAACGCCTTCAGCTTTACAGAAATTGTCAAATTGTCCACAGCTATACTAAGCTCCATTATCAGTTCTAATTGTCTTTATTTTGCAGCCACTTTCATTCCACCGTTTTTTTGAATGTTTGAAACACAGCTGCAACTTCTAATTTAGCTTTCAAGAAATAGACCCAACACATTCTGGTTGACTCATCAATGAAGAGGATAAAATATGAGCTGCCATTCAGTGTGGTTTTTTTCATTGGACCGAGACATTTAAGTGCACTAACTCAAGCTTATTGGCAGCCCTTCTTGACTGATTCTTAGGGAATAGCAATCTCGTTTTCTTTCCAAGTTGACAAACATTACAGACACAGGCATCATCAATGATTTTAGACAGACTTTTAACAAGATTAAAGGCATACATTTGCCTAAGTAAAGTATGGCTAGCATGACCAAATCATCTATGTCATAAAGAAGACTCACTTTCTTCAACTAAACATGCATGTATAATGACATTTTTCCAATCTATAGGAAAGCTTCTATTCCTCATTTGAACCGTCATTAACTCATTTCCATTTTCATCTAGTATAGTGCAGGCTTTATCTTTAAATGGTAAGACATGATTTTTCTCTAGTAGTTGACACTAACTAGGTTCTGAACTATCTCAAGCACATATAAAACATCAGGTATATGTTTAGTACATGTTGAAGTTTGAACAGCAATCACCCCTATGCCTTCCACCTCTACAAAGTCTCCATTTCCCACTTTAACTTTGGAACTGTAGGCTTTGTTCAACTCAACAAAGATGTTGGAGTCTGCATTCATGTGGTGAGTGCAGCCACTATCCAATAACCAGGTTTCAACATTGCTGCAGGCCTTGATAGCAGAGAACATGTGCTCTTCTGATATTTCTTCTGGTTTTCTGCCATTTTTGCTTGCTGCTGAGGTTGTTTTCCCCTTTTATTTTTGCACACTTTTTCAATATGGCCAAATTGCTTATAGCCTCTACACTGAACTCCAAGCCTATACCAACACCATTTGGGTTAATGTCCTTTTTTTTTACAATGAGGACAAGGTGCAAACTTATCCTCTTTGCTTCCAGACTTGCTGCCTTCTGATTCCTTTTTTTACGACTGAAGATTCTTCATCCCAAGGCTCGTTTGAGCTTTGCATTTACCCTTAACAAACAGAACTCCTTTTGTTTGTTCCTCTTGCCTCATCAGCCTTCTTTGTTCAGTTGCCTACAAGGCATTAACCAGCTCAGCCAAGGTTATAGATGATAGGTCTCTAGAATCCTCCAGTGATGATATCTTAGCTTCAAACTTTTCAGGAAAACTTTTTAAAACCTTCTTCATCACTCTCTTATTTGGTAAATCATCTCTCAGTAGTCTGATTTGATTTGCAACCTTCATCATTCTATCTAAAAAATCCTTTACAGCCTTAGTGTCTTTCATTTTCAAAGTCTTAAATTCTCTTCTAAGGTTGAGTACTTGCATCTGCCTTGTTCTTTCATTGCCTTGATATTCTTCTTTCAGAATATCCCAGACCTCCTTTGCAGCCTCAAAAGTAATGATTCTTGTGAAGATAGCATTTGAAATGGCAGACTAAATTCAAGAGAGCGCTTTGAACTTTTTGGCCATATCTTCACTATGCTGCTTAATCTGAGCTACGGTTGGGTTTACTCTCAAGGGTGGAGGCTCAACTCCAGTATCTATTATCTTCCACAAGTCATAAGCTTTGAGGTAAGCCTTTATTTTTGCTGCCTAGAAATTGTAATTTTCTCGAGTAGAGGACAATGGTGCTGAGATACCACTTGAAGCCATTTACTTTTCTGTCAACTGAATATAAATTTGCTAATGATTTCTTTTGTCTGCTGCTCATGTTCTTCTTCTTCTTCTTCTCTTCTTACGGTCCCCTTTCTAAGATGAAATGTGCTCTGATACCATGAAAGATTGTATGTTCGAAGAGAATAAAAGGTTAAACTCTATTTTTGAAGAAATGCAAAATGCAAAAAAAAAAAAAAAAAAATCTTTCTTTCTTGCTAAATATATATAAACTTACAAGACACATGCTTATCAACAACTTTCTACCTACTCCAATCTATCAAGTTGACAATAAATAAGACCATACTTAGATAACTTTACNAACAACTTTCTACCTACTCCAATCTATCAAGTTGACAACAATATATAAGACCATACTTGGATAACTACAAAAGTTAAACTATCAACTATTTGTACTTAAATCACATGACATTAGATAGAAAATTCAGCAACCATTTGATAGCAAAAAAAAAAAAAAAAAACGTGACAGCAAAAGTGTCAACCTTTTCTCAACATGTTCTACTACCATAGAATTTATCACATCTCGCCCTTTTATTTTCTTGCATAAGTCGAAAAGTATGTCAAGCTTATAAGCACAAATGTCTTAAATCATTTATTCAAAACTTATATTATTCTCCAAAATTATGTGCAATACAGGTGTGACTGTCACTAATCCAAAACTTTTAGTGATTCCATGCTCATTCAATATTTGACACAGTATAATAATGTGCTCATTTATAGTAATAATGAATTGAGCAAGTAAACGAAACTTTTCATCCGAATATAAATTATTTTTCATTCTAGATAAGAATTAACACCAAAAACCTATAATTATGTTGTCTAATACCATATATTTACTTTTGACAATAGCATTATTTTTTGAACAGAAATTAAAAGGTAATAAAAATATATTCATCAGAGCAATTAAAAGGTTATAAAAAATTGGGTGGGAAAGATCGTTTATAAATAAATTTAGGTATTCGTGTAAATCTCAGCGATTAGACTAAGTCCAGAATTCATCTAGTCGAATATAGTGGTCTAGGTTGTGTCACAAGTAACCTATCATGACAAAACTACCGTTTGTCAAAAAAGAAGCAAGCATCATAGTTGGACTTCGAGTCTAGGCATTGGAAAATCTCTTATCTTTTTCCTTCAAAACTTCAAATATTCTCCAAAACGATGTCCAATTTACATGCCACAATTGGTACTAAGATTCAAATTTAAGTTTCTCATTAGGCAAAGGTCTTGGATTCGAATCTTGAACAACGCGATAGAAAGCCGTAAGGGGGGTAAGTGGGCATATGTCCACTCAAAACAGATATTATGTATAATATAATGACTTGAACATAGATGTCGGGTCGTTACACAAATGGCTTGTCCAAGGCACGCATAATTCAAAAACTTTAGTGACTCCAAGCATATTCAATAATGAAATAATATATTAGTGAGTTAATTTATCTATAGTAATAATGGATTCACCAAGTACTGAAATTTTTCATATATACACAAATTAATTTTCAATCTTGACTAGAATTTACACTAAAATATATAATTATGTGCCACAATAACATATATTTAATTCCTGACAGTTGTAATATTGTTTGAAGAGAGAAGAGTGTAAATATGGAGCATAATTAAAAGGTAACCAAAATAGGGTGCGAAAGGTGATTTAAAATAAATTTGGGATTCCACAAAAGTCTCAATCAGTACAAAAATTCGACCATTGGTCTAGCCGAATATATACGTCTTGGTGGTGTCACAGCAAAGCTTCTCAAGATAGAAAAGACGTTTGCTGACTAGTGAGCTAGCATCACTGGTGAACTTAAAACCTAGGCATCACTATTATGAGCTCGTCTACAAGATTTTTTTTATTAATTCACTAAATTAAAGAAAAATATTTATCTATGTATGAACTGGGCTGAGAGATGCTACTACAACTCTAATGTTACTAGTTGGAAATTTTCGGTCGGCATCAATCAAATAATTGAATTAATTATTGACACCACAATGAAAATGGCTCAACCCAAAAACTATTTGGGACCATTAGAAGTGGCTTAATTTATTAGAGATGCTCATGGTATGTTTACTTCCTGAAAGGCTCATATAGGTTGGCCCATTATGTATTCTTGTCTTGGCTCATATATTTACCTTACCTATATCTATATAGGCCAACTTTCTTTGATTTAATGCGTGTGTTTCCATTGCCTTTGAGAGAGGTTGGAATACGGCTTCTTTGCTTTGTGCTTTAACCTGTCTTTTCCATCTCCTTTTTTGCCTTTGTGGCAATAATAAAGCACCCATTTCTTGTGTCCTTTGTGGGTACAAACTAGAATAACCGAAGTGAACAGATAATGGTAGGTTGAGCCGTCGATTGGAGGTTGTTTGTTAATGTTGGATTGGATTGACTGAGCTCCAAAAAACACCTTCTTGGAGCCATCTTCTGCAACAAATGGTATCAAAGCGCATTGATGTTTAATTTTGGGACAAAATAAGATCGAAGAAGGAAAACAATAGACTAAATCTCAAACAAAACAACCCAAACTTGCAAACCTTAGTTTCAATCAAGTTACTTACTGGCTCGATAAACAAAGGCTAGAATGTTGTTCTACAGATCAATGAACTACTGTCTGTCATGAGCATGGCGACTTGCGTGAGGATTCTCAGAGTGGCGTGTGGTGGCACATTTGGGTTATTTTGGAAGTGCTTTCTTCGAACATAATACTTGTTTTATTATCCTTAACATTGTGATAGTGTTAATTTTCTGTTTCAAATTATATTGCGAATCAGGATGGCTGATTATCCATTGATCGTGTTGCTGCATTTGCTGAAACTTTAGGATGAATAGTGGTGTCCCCAAAGTAGCAAATTCATATCTATCCAAAATTATGGGCCCCTAGATCTGGTCTGCTCTGGAAAATTGGCTTATCCTACTTAAATTCCAGCATTGCGAGTCATCGTGTGGGATGACATTAGGAATGGGGTTATAATGTGGAGTAACCATTGCTTTTGCTAGAATTTAGGAATTATTTATCCTATTTGAAGTGTTGTATTTAATTGCAAGTTGATTTCTAGGTCACTGAGTGAGACTACATTGGTTTAAGTCACAGAGTGAGACTACATTGTGTAAGAAATTGAACTTTTGTTGGCATATCTTTTTGTTACGTTAATTATTCCGTTAGAATATCTAGACTTGACATGTTTGACCATTCCATTGATTCGAGATCTCGAATCTCACAAAATCATGGGAATCTAGAATTGCATATACTATGACTCATCTAGTGAGCATGTTGGGTGATGATGGGAGATATGTGTTATTAAGGTGCAAGCTATATGGAATTGAATAGGATAAGTGTGGTGAGATTCTTTGTGGGATCATTTAAGCATTTGTTGTATATGTGTTGGCCATTTGATTGACTAACTTGGTGTTAGTCTAAGGTTCTTTGTGAACACATTTCAAAAGATTTGTTTGTTATCTTATGTAATATTTTCATCATATATTTATTTACTCTTGATTGATTACTGTGATTAAGTCTACTTGGGTATTTCTTCACTTTAGCTCTCCTAAGTACATGGAGCAGGTATAGTATATGTTTGGGGCTCGAAAGATGAGGTAAGGTTTGTGATTTCAATTTTATATTGTTGCCTTGATTATGCAAGTATAAATTCTTTGTTTTGGTTGATTGAGTATCAAGATTGAGATTGTTTGGGTTTTGATACCCAAAAATCCTGGGCGATGATGATACTTGTTGGAACTTTTCAATCGGTATCGACCAAATGACTGAATTAATTATTGACACCTCAATGAAATGGCTCGACCTGAAAACTACTTGGGACCATTAGAAGTGACATATTTTAATTAGAGATGCTCATGGCCTATTTATTTCCTAGAAGGCTCATATAGCTCATTAGGTATTTTTGTCTTGGCACGCTTATTTACCTAACTTACATCTATATAAGCCGGCTTCCTTTGCTTCACTGTGTGTGTTTTCATTGCCTTTGAAAAAGCTTGGACTGCAGCTGCATTGCTTTGTGCTTTAACCTGTCTTCTCCATCTCCTTTCTCCCCTTTGTGGCTACAGTAGAGTGCCCTTTTCTTGTGTCCTTTATGGGTACAAATTAGAGCAATCGAAGTGAATGGATAGTGGTGGGTTGAGCCATCAATTGGAGGTTGTTTGATAAGGTTGGATCAGATTGATTGAGCCCAGAAAAACACCTTCTTGGAGCCATCTTCCGCAACAAACTCAAAACCCACAAGGGTTTGCTTCATTGCTATAATTCCAAATAGTAACAATATTGTTTGAAGAGAAAAAAAATAAAATATGCTAGTAGAGCAATTAAAAGGTTACAAAAATCGGATGGGAAAGATAATTAAAAAAATATATTTTGACTGTCTAGAAAAGCCTAACGAGTAGACTTATTATCATACTAGTACAGTCAGATCTACACATCTAGATATGCCACAGAGGAGCCTCTCAAGCTAGAAGGAAAAACCTTAATCCCGGGTTCTGAAGTAAAACTCAAGCTAGAACTACAATTTCACAGCTGGTGAGCTAGCATCATAGCTAAACTTTAAATCCAGGAAACCGAAAGTCTCTATATTGTATGAAAATCTCTACAATTTGGTCATATACTAATTTTGAATTTCTCAGATATTGTCCACTTATTTCCCTGAGTTGTAAAACTACATCACAAATTTATAAGCACAAATACTGTAGTTCATTTATTAAAAAAATATATTTACCCCGGAATTGCACTAATCTTATGTGACATTCCCGTGTGACAACCAATAATTTTGTTCACAAAGCATATATATGATTCACACGTTTTAGGATGCCACGTATATGCAATATTGACACTGTATATTAGTATTGACTTGTATCTATAACGACACGTAAAGATCATAGTCATCCGAATATAGATTATATTGTATTCTTGATTAAAATTTCCTTTGAAATCCATAATTATGTACCTGATATCAAATTAGTAATTCCCAACAGTAAAAATATGTTTGAAGAGAAAAGAGAGAGGAGTTTTACTATAGAAATTAAATGAATAGCAAAACTGGACGATAAAATCGCTGATAAATGCATTTGGAATGAAAATATAGCAAGTGACTGATTATAACATTAGAGTGGTAAGATCTATTAGTGTACATGGTGTCACAATGTATCCTATCATGACAAAACAACTGTTCGACAACAAGTACTACAAAAAAGTTAGGCCATGTTCTCTTTGCTGTTTTTATACTATTTTCTATTTTTGATTTTTCAAAACAGTGAAAATGCGTTCTTATTTCCGTTTTCAAAAATGAATTTTTGAAAAACAAAAAAAAAATGGTTTGTAAACAAGCCAAAACAAGGGAAAATATCAAAACACAGAAAACGACCCCCTCTTTCTCCAAACTGTGCGTTAGAGAGCCAGAAGAATTGCCGTCTTCTTCCTCGACAATCGACCACCACCCGCCACTGAGACCACAAGACCCCACTACCATTCAAACCCCCTCA
>CAIGRB010093972.1:57142-77057 GCA_903798255.1 Fraxinus quadrangulata | reverse complement strand
AAAAAAAAAAAAAAAGGAAGGGGGGTGGGGGAGTCAAAGGCAGAAAAAACGCAGAAAGAGGAGAAAATACGAGAGAGAAGGAAAAAAAAAAAGAGGAGAGGAGAGGAGAGGAGAAAAAGGAAAAGAGACTGTACACACCAGAAATTTTATGTTTCGTCAATTTTTTATGATATTTTTACACTTTTGCGTGTTTTGATTTTTACAGAATGAATAATTAATTTTTATATTAGAAAAAATAATGTAGTCGACTTGTGATCCTTTATTTTTTTCATTCAAAATTTATTTCTCTTCGTAACCTTTATGACTTGAGTAATTAAACCTACAAGGGTCATTAAATTTGGTGCTCTATATTCATGTGACTTGAGAGTTATCAGTCAAAAATTTGTTACATGGGTAATTTAAAAAGTTTAAGGGAGAGTACTTCAAATAAAGAAAAAATTTATTCTAAAAAAAATCAGAAAAAATAGGTGCATGAAACGGAATATGCACCAAATGCTTTGGTTAAGTCTCAAACACTTGTTTAAGAAAATTTAACTTTTGATAAGAGATTGTTGGCCTAATTAAGTCATAGAGATTGAAGCAATCAAACTCAATGTAGAATTTTTATTTATTGAAATATTGAACTGCGATTGGTGAAATTTTGCCAAACTAGAGGTGAGGATAAGAAATAAATGTTCACACACTGAAAAATAGTAAAAAGATTAAGTTTGGGGGTGTGTGAATCTTATGAGTGATAAAAGAACATATTTGACAATTGAGAGTCGAAAATTGAAACAACTTATGAATTCATAATGCTATGTTTAATTCTTCACACACGTCGATTTTACATTGAAAAAATGGATTTTAATTTTTGTATTGTGATTTTGAAGTTGTGCATAGATTTGATATTATGATTTCAATCTCGAAAATACTTGTTTGAGACCATAAATCATGATATTTTATTATTTTTTGGATAACATTCTATCTCATTTATGTTATATTGTATTTTATAGATAAAATTTTATATTTAATGAAGAATTAGAGAAAAGAATGTAAAAGTGGTGAAAAATGGCAAAACTAAAGATAAAATCTTGAAGAAAAATAATATATTAAATAAGTCGGAGTTAAATAAGTCTCAATGAAAATAGAGAAGAGGAAAAAACTGTCGCAGGAAAAAGAAAAAAAAAAAAAAAGAAAGAAGAAAAACAAAGAGGAGAGAAAAAAACAGGGGGGTGCGGGTGGCGGGAGGGGAAGTCAAAGATAGAAAAAACGCAAAAGAGGAGAGAAAAAGAAGAGAGAGAAAAGAAGAAAAAAAGAGGACAGAAAAATAAAAGGACTTTAGATGGTAGAAATTTTACGTTTTGTCAATTTTTTGTGATATTTTTCACTTTTACTTATTTTTATTTTTACAATATGAATAATTAATTTTTATATTAGAAAAAATAACGTAGCCGACTTGTGATCCTTTATTTTTCTATTCAAGATTTATTTATTTATGTGTTAGTTTTATTATGAGTTTTAATGTATTAAATTACTTTATCAATAATTTCATCATTATGTGAGTCTCTCACGAATCGAGATATGGTTTGATATTTAGATCATATAGTAAAATTTGGTAAATTAATATAACGTATAGAGATACATATACTGATTATTGCGATCATAATATGAATTCTTAGAACTAGTGTTTCGTTTAACTAAAATTAATTCGTATAGAGAGATGGAATTTAATTAGTTAAATAGGTTTAATGAAAACTCGAGAGGGATAAATTAAATACAATAGAAGAATTCGATCGAACACTACATTAGGTTATTAATCTTGACTTAAGAATTAAGGTGATCAATAAATGAAATTATTATACCATAATATTCATCAAATATTTGAATTTTCAATTATCCGTTGTTTGCAATCTTTTTATATTTTCAATTAGTTAAAAGTAATTAGGAAAAATAATCATAATTATTTACTTGCTTTTATCAAATAGGAGTTAGAAAAATTAGATTAAGTCCTAAAATATAGTTTTCGTGGGAACGATATCCAGACTCAAAGGTCTATTATATTACTTATTACGATATCGTACACTTGCGATATAAAAACGCAACATGTATCATATATAATGGATGGTATTCACTTACCAGGTGTTTAATTGAAAAACATTCTCTAAATGTACTTATTTGTACCAAACAAGCTCTTATAAGTAGATTTTCAAGAAAAAAAATAGAGAATTGTATATATTTACTTACAGGGACATGGGAATCCCTGGCTTTTCTCTTGGGATCAGTGGCAGAGAAAACTATGTAGACAAGAACGAATGTTCCGATGATCTCTGCAGCCAATCCGCCGCCGGTGCTGTAGCCATCGGCGAGCTCATTTGCGCCGCCGCCATATTTCTTGTAGTTTGACTTCTGTAACGCCTTCACCAGCGCGACGCCACAAATGGCCCCCAAACACTGAGCCACCATAAACAAAACGGCTCTGATCATTGACACCTTGCGGGCCAAGAAAAGCCCGAATGTCACTGCTGGATTAATGTGTCCCCCTGAGAGTCACATGACATAGACATGCCATTAAAATCAAACCATACACGTATGCATGTATGTGTGTGTATAAACAGAACTCACCGGAAATTCCAGCTGTGCAGTAGACAAGAACGAAGATCATACCGCCAAAGGCCCATGCAATTCCAAGAATTCCAACCCCACCACACTGATTACCGCCATGGCTGGCGGTTGTATCGGTCTGGCTTTTGTACCCAATCACAGTCAAAATCGTAATGTAAAGGAAGAGCAAGGTGGCTATAAACTCAGCTATAACAGCCCTATAAAATGACCATTTTGTAAGCTCCGTCGAGCCAATCAGCGGCTCCGGTGGTGGATCGCGGTAGTCCTTCCCCATTCCAACACGGTTTTCCATAACAAACTATAGAAAAAAATTTGTATATATTTGTTTCTTGTATATGAGATGATAGGGAGCTTGTAATTGTGTTGAGTGGCGAGGGATATGGACCTATATATAAGTCTATGTAGTGTGGTGGGGTGGGGTAGGGTAGGGTAGGGTAGGGTTTTAAGCGTTTGGAGTGCGAATTATCCCGTCCGTGCCCTCAAGTAAAGAATCCTTTTGTCATTATTATTTTCGAATTATAAGTAAAGAATCCCTTTTTTAATATTATCTTCGAATTATGAGTAAAGAATAGTTTTAGAGCATGCATGTTTCACGTTTGAGTCCTTTTTTAAGTAGATTAAAGTCATTGAGGTGTTAAAATATCAGCTTAGTTACGTAAAAAATCCTATTAAAATTACATTAAAAGAGAGAATATTTAAGTGATTATAACTATTCTCGTACTTTTAAAACTCTTTTTTCTACATATTCATTTTTAACCACACGTTCACACAATAAAATATTCTGCACATAAATCCAAAAATTTCCCCCTCTTTTCAATCACATTCTTCTAAAAAATACTATTCAAACTCTTTTTCTTTGAATGAATGGCCTCGAAACAGGGGTTTAGTAATATTATTAAACCTCTTTTTTGGACAAATTTACGTGACGTCATTGCCACAACCAAAAATTTATGCATTAGAATTTAGAGAATGTACCGATGACCTAGCTGCACCACAAGACTCTTGCTAACCAGCATTGGGCTAAATAGTATTATTCATAAATTTTAGGATCTTATAGAATGTATACATAGAGTTTGTTTGGTACAACTTCTAATTTTTTTTCCGAAAAATATGCACCTATAGTTACTTCCTTTTTCTTTGTACTCAATCAAACTCTACATAATTCCTAATTTTTTTGCAATGCATGTACTACATTTGGTATACCTTTCATAATGAAAGGTAATTATTTAAAATCACAATGCTTGACACTTGAAAGGCTTCTTTCGAAAAAAAGTAATAATTGTAAAACACACATATCATTTAAATCGTGATCATTTTTGAAGCGTATTCAATAACTTTTAAAAATCTCTTCGTTGGCTATTTATAACCATATTATTTTTACTGAGATAATTTGAGAAGTGTTCATCGTCTATCACATTTTGAAGCATTAATTAAATATGATTTCACGTAATGTATAAATAATTAATAAATAATTATTTATTGATAAATTAAAAACCTTCTAAAGTAATAATGTTTTTGGGTCCCAATAATATTATTTCATAGAGGTTTAACAGTAGTTCGTGACAGAATCAGAATATGACAATAGAAATTAAGATATCATAGCTCCAAAGTTATTGTTCGAAACAAATAAAAATTAAATTTATTACACAGTGTAATTACTAAAAATTACGACAACTACGTAAAGAAAATGTTAGATTGTTTGAGTGTTTGGCTACATTTTATTTTTTTTTTACGTTAAACGGAGAAAGAGAAAGATACATAGAAATTTAGACGGTTTCATATATAAGGTGGAATCGGAAAAAATAGGTGACGTGTTTTCGGTCTCGATTCGCCTTACAAAAAATTGTGAAGTGTAATTTTCTTGTTTCACATTAATTTTTTGTGCTTTAAGTTACAAAAGGTTGATTATTGAGAACCTAGGTTAATTCATATAAACAATTTTAATAGTTGATTTATATATTGAGATTATAAAAAAGAATTAAAAATTGATTATATAGTACATAGAATCGAGAACCAATCAAAACTCTTCGAATCACAATTTTAAGAATCAGAACTAATAAACCATTAATTGGACCCTATCTGAAATGGCCAATTTACTTTGATTCATAGTCTACTCCTATTACCCACAAAAGAAAAAGAACGTTAATGACATAATCGAACAATATAATGCAAAAATAAGTAACAAATTTAACTTTCTTCATCATGATTGTTCATCCTCGACCCCATATACGGAATATTTCATAATTAGTGCAACAATCGAACAAGACCCAAAATTCATTTGGGACAGTTATGATTATACAACTCACTCGACAAATTCTAGCACCCACTTTTCAGTTTATTGAGTTTTGATCAGTATTTTGTGATCATTCTTCACGAGCTAAGGAATATAGAGATTTTGCATTGGCCCCTATATTACGATTCTCTCAAGGAGAAAATATAATATTCAAATTAAATCACCAATATGTCTATTAGAAGATGGTGCAACTATGCATATAATTCTTGAAAACAAAATACATTTCTTGAATTTAACACTAGCAGAAAATAATACTCATTCGATGTCATAGGTGCATCGAATATCATTAGAAGTTCCGAAAGAGAGTTAACATTATCTTATCGAATTATACAAAACCATATGTTAAAGATGTACTTTATTCTAACAAATTCAGAAGAAATTTGCTCAAATTTAAAGATGGAATCATATTGAGACGATGAATTTTCAGTAAACTTATGGTTATAAGCCGAAATTTCGTATTCTTGGGCATTTTGTTTGCTCAACGACACCTAACTCCGATGGGTCCATAAAGAGCGTTCGGAAAATATAGGGTTCGAATCTCCTATATAAAATATCTTGATACCTGGTGGGAGATGTTACGATACAATTTTCTGACTATTATTTCTATAAGACAATTTTCTCAATAGATAAAGAAAATAAATAGCTGAAATAAAATTGCATAAAATGTATCATAATTATAATTGCACAAGGCAGTGCGACTAGAAGTTCAAAATGCAATATCAAATCAATTGGCATATGCCTTGCTAGGTTCCAGTCCCATCATTCGTCTCCCTAAAATCACTAAAATCATTGTTACCTTCTCAGATGTGAACACGGAATCAGACCTCAAAGCCCTTACCGAGTTTCTCTCTGGCAAATCTTACTTTTGCATTGTTATTTTTATACGTTTGATTATGTAAATTGTAGTCAACAATTAATTATTGATTTTATTAATTCAAAGCAATGATTTAACGAGAATATATATTTTACGATTTTCATATTTTCTGTTTAATTATGCAAATTGTAGGGATCAATTCACGAAAGATGACACTAAGGTGTATGCAGCTGTTTTCGAGAAGCTGGGCGGTGAGTGGTATGAAAGCGTTTCCTTGAAGCTCGCAGCCACGTAATTTATTCCATTGTAATTTTGACTTCTCGTAGTTGTTCTTTATTGATTCTTTGGTAGTTTGAGGGCTGACTAAATTTAGGAACTAAAGTTATAAATCATCACTGTGTGTCTGTTGAAAAAGGTTTAAGTGTTTAATTCATTATTAGCGTGTTTCTCCTGCATTAAAAATAAATAAATATTAGCGTGTTTCTCCTGCACTAAAAATAAATAAATAAATATTAGCATGTTTCTCCTGCATGAAAGAAGAGAGAAAAAGAAGAAAAAAAAGGTAAAATCCTATTTCTTCCCTAATTCTATTTTGGTTACTTTTCTGATGAAAGCCCAAAAGAAGCCGTTTTTGGCTGTCTATACTTATTTATGTTTTGAGTATATCTGAATTTTAGTTTGTTTTGCTTCTTTGATGCTTTATGCATAATTGTATAGCTTTTTCTGGGAAGGCCATTGGAGTCTGAATTGGAGGCAAAGCTGTTCTTGTTGAAGCTGTGCAAGTTAAGGAGGAAGCCAAGGTAACTATTTCATTCTCCCATTTTTCATTTTATGTTGCAGTAATTCTATTTAGCCTCACTGGGATTACAACCTCGATTTAGGTGGCTCTAAATCATAGGTTGAATGAAAGGTAAAATCACATATCATTTAATGTCACATTAACGTCACTTAGTCTGGACTACATAGCATTACTCTCTATGATAACCTTTGATAATGTGTTAGCTATCTTCTGTCATTGAAGCACTCAATTCTTTTGAGGTTTTTATGGAACCCTACTTTGTTGGTGGTATTGGAGAAGGCAGAAAACAATTTTTTGGCAGCGGCGCTCCGGCTGTTATTCGTTTGCTACATCACTTATGACATTAATCATTGGTAAGTGGGGAAATATTTCTTTCCTATTAATATCGTTTCTTTTTTATTATAGTTGAACTGTTGAACCTTTTTCAAATGCTACAAACTCTGGTAAAAATAATTATTTCGTGTTTATTTGGCGAATTTCCAGAGTAGGCTCTTCATGGAATTTGGATTTGCAATTAATATATTCTTTGCTATTGTAAGATAACATTTATCGTTTTGATGAATTCCATTGTGAATTTGTCGTTTGAATGTTGTGATGATTTTGAAGATATAGAATCTAAATATAGACGTCGTTACATCACCCTTACACTTACAGTGAATACCAAATGTTCATGTCAAAAATCAAAAATATAAAAAAAAAATAATAATAATAATAATAAGTCAATTCAAACCAACTTATAAATATATTTCACGTTTACAAATTTACACACTTATTTTTAACATTAACCAACTAATGTGCAATGCACGTTCACCTTACCAGTGCTATAAAAACTTTTGGACTATGCTAACCTGGTCATCCCAAGCCCTTTTTTGGTTGTAGATCACTGCAGCTTCAAGCCTGTACCAGGGTTGATACCAGTGCCAGTGATGGGGATGGTAGCTGAGTAAACCGTGAAAACTGCAAATCCAATTGGGAGAGGTACCAAAACCTAATATTCGAGTTCAGATACAAATATCGAATTCAGATCGAGCTCAAACTCAAGTAAAATGTATCATTTCAATCCCAAGCAGGTCAACGTTAGATGAGCGTCAAAAATAAAATTTAATTCACAATATTTATACATGAACTCCGAATGTCAAACGCGGAATATGAGAGTGGCGCCGAACGGAATAGTAATTATTCTACAAGCTAGTGTTACCAAGAAATTCACAAGGAAGAACACAAGATTAACGCCGAAAAACACAGAGAAAATGTCTCTGAAATTTAAGAAATTTTATTATATCCAGCAATAATGAAAATAAGTCCATAAGCCGAATTTTATAGCAAAAATTCGAATTTTACCAAAAATGACAAAATTTCAAAAATCATGCTAAATTAAAATAAGAAATAAAATTAGTAGTCTGCGAAAAATCTAGCCCAAATTGAGTTACATGAGTGTCAAAAAAAAAAATTTAATTCACAATATTTATACATGAACTCCGAATGTCAAACACGGAATATGAGAGAGAAATGATTTACTAGAAATATTGCTTAAATAGCTTATGCTTAGGAATAGAGATTTTAATTTGACAAATCTTTTTAGACTCTTAATAAAAAATAAAAAAAATAAAAAACTGATTGGTAGACCGTCAATTCAAACATGGTTAATTACGTAATATGTCAATTCCTCTTCGACCCCATACACTAATTATTAGTATATATTAGTGGCTGAGAAATGATTCCAAGTACTTTTTTTTTGTCTCGACTAATGGAATTTGAAAAAAACCAACGGCAAAAGGAATTTCGGAGGCACAAATTTGTAAAATTAGCACACTTTTGCCTATTTGGATTTAATTTATGTTTCTTAAGGGCTTATTGACACAAATGATCCCTATTCTATGATGACGCTGCGAATTTGAGGACCTATCGTTTGAACTTTGCATTTGAGTTCCCATATGAATCTTTCACTTCGAAAATGGTCTTTTACACTACCTCCATCTATTTTATCCATTAATTGGGTGCATAACTCTCACATGACATAATTTAGTAAGGCAAATTTGTCCCTGCATTTAATAAAAATAAACACACTCGTCCAAAGGTTCGTCTTCTTCTTCAACCCCAACCCGACACAGAGCACACATCTCCCCAAACCACGACACCTCTCATTGCACCATCACTACCGCCACGGTAGATTGGGTTTATTTTGTAAATTTACCTATGATAGATTTATATGTAACTCTTTATTTTAACATTTTTGTGTTCAATATGATGTGGAATTACAAGTTGTGTGGGTAAAACAAGCAGAGTCAGAAGAATTGGCAGGCCAGTATAGTCTCATTCTATAATATTGGCATCATAAACCTAAATAATATAACAAATAGAAGTATAAATTACATTGAGTGCAAACCAATGTCCATGGCCTGAAAGATTCGTGTTCAACTACTACCAAGTGTGTGCACTAATGGCATTTCATATCCTCTATACTACAATTAGATACATGACCAGTCACCGTCCAACCCGGAAACAGTAACCGAAATGGATTAATCGGACGTGTCTAGAAGTAGGAAAAGAAAATGGGGTCAGGGAAGAGCGCGGACCAAAAAAACCCGAAAAGAATGACAAAAAAGTGAAAAACTAAACAAAACTGCAGAATTCAAATAATTAAAAGGTGTGGTTGGGGATTCGACCTGGTTTTTTCATTTTTCATAAAACGTCCTTGTAACACTTCTCGGAAATCATGGATTTGAGGATCAATATAAGTCTTAGATTACTTGTTTGGTGTAATCTTTTCTGATGTTGTATAGATGTTCACCTTCGCATTCTTGGAGTCGAAGAGGTTGAGCTTGGCCTTTGCACTGGCATGGTTTCAGGGTCATATTTCTGGGATGCAAGATAAGTTAGCGCCGTAACTACGTCTGCTATAAGGGGCCGCATGTTTGGCTGCTCCTGAACACACATAGCAGCAACAGCAAGAGCCTGGTATAATCCCCGAGCCGGGTACTGACCTTGAAGCATTGGATCTGCCATTTGAGAGAACTTCCTACGATCCCTGAACAAGGGCCGAGCCTGCAGCATTTTTTAGGGATTAAGCCCTAAATCCCAATCCAAAGAGCAATTATGAATGAAATAAAAATAAAAAGTCGCAGACAAAGAATACGCAGATTTATAGTGGCTCACCCTCAATGTGAAATCTACATCTACTTGCAGCTGCAAATTTTTCACCATAGTAAAGGAGACTAATAAATTATAGTGACCTAACACATGCAGTCGAGGAGATAAGTGAACATTATAATTAGCATCCGTACAATCCAACAATATTAAGATGACATTTGAAAAAAATCTACGTTAAGAAAATCAAGTTGACTAATTAGCAATCATAGCTTAAATTCCGGAATTTCCAAGTGAGAAAATTAGAATCTTCCCACAGACATTCCTTCGGTTAAACTTACTGTTTTATTACAGGGTTAAGAAGTGAGATCATGAGAAACGAGGAAGGGTACCAAAATTGATGAATTGGGTGGAACTCTATATGCAAAAATGTAAGTGCATTAGTGCATCGTGTTGTAACATAAAANAAATTAAAAATTTATTGTGCTCAAGCCCAATATTTAGCCCTGTTTGTGCCACATTAAAATTTCATTCTCATTCTTCTACTCATTTTCAACTACACATTCTTCAATAAAATAATATTTTCCATCACATCAATAACATTTCCTTCTTTTTCAACCACACATTCTCCATCAATCTGCTATTCCAAAATACATTTTTCCAAAATAATATGTCTTAAACACACCCTAAATTAAAAATCGTCATATTAAAATGTAAGTTATATTTGAGTGGTTTAATGTGGGGGGTTAAAACTTTACCTTTTGGGATTGATTTTCATAACATGAAATATAGAACTTGAGAAGAAAACTAAAATATAACCAAAATACTCCATTTGTTTTCATACTATATTTTCTTATACTTTTGGCAACTCGATAAAGACTCATTCTTTATCTCCCTATGATCGTGCTCATAGAAGAAGAACCGGCTGTGAGCCACATAAGTTTAATTTTGGAGTCGTGTATGCCGAAAGAACCTGCACAAAGGGAAGTCAACACGACTTTAGGACAGCGTCCTTGACGTTACTCCAAAAGGCTTGCATTTCTAACTCTATCTACTTATAGTAAATGTTATGTTTATATAATTTAATTAATTATGTTAATTGATAAATATCTATACACAAGTCACCAATTTTTTCCAACACATCGAACTATTAGAACGTGTACAAGAGCCATGTATGCTTACACAATAATATGGTGTGTAACTAGGCTCTCTCAATGGAAATCTGGATAGCAGAGATCAGTATCAAGTGCTGAAACACTTGCATAACCATGAAAACTTGTTGAATTTGGTTACTATGGCCAACTGAAATAGTCCAGTCCTTGTCTTCATGTTGCAATTTAAGCCTTAATTTCAAGAGAAAGGGCAATCACAAAAGAAGCAAACGCACACAGATTTATAGTGGTACACCCTTGATGTCAGACAACTCGGACCTATGTCTACTAGCCTGTAGGTTTTTACTATAATCAACAAGTACAGAAGTTCCCCTCACACTCGCTTGGACACATGAAACGGAACCCCTAAAAAACCCTTCATTTATTTAGAAATATCAAGGTGACTTAATACCTGTATGGAATGCCAAACATTAAGATGATCGTCGGTTGAGGGATAAGTGTACAATGTGGATTAAGTTCCAGATAGTCCAACGGATCATCACTACTGCTATTGCATGTACATCACTACAATTATTTACTCAAAGACTAAATTCACAGCCAATTATCACCACAAAACACAGGTCGATGCAACAGACCAAGTATCGTGCTCAGGTAATAAATAAAGCAAGTTCCCACTACTTCATAGTTTTATGCAGCTATAAGTTATAGAAGATCAAATAAACCCATAAAACATATATTAAAAACGAGGATCTTATGAAACAAATATACAAGACTTACCCATGCAACCAGATTGTGCTCCTCAGCAGCTCTTGAATTATCAATTGCCTTCCTTCCGGTGATGATCTCCATAAGAACAACTCCAAAACTATATACATCTGATTTCAACGTAAGTTGTCCTGTCATTGCATATTCAGGTGCACAATATCCATATGTTCCCATTACTCTTGTGGATACGTGAGTATTGTCCCCAACAGGACCCAATTTGGCTAACCCAAAATCAGATAGTTTGGGGTGATATGCTTTGTCTAATAAAATGTTTGAGCATTTTAGATCTCGATATATAACGGGCGGATTTGCTTTATCATGTAAATACTCCAAGCCCTTTGCAGCGCCAGCTGCTATTTTCATTCTCATATTCCAGTCAAGATGCTTCTTATCAGGCGGAAGATCTGACACGCTCAAAATAAAATAAAATATCACATACAAAATGTGAATGGAATGATTAAGCTTAAAGCGTGTGATGTTTAAATGATCGCCAACTTTATTTTAGTTACAGCTAGCTTTCAGTTTACGCTTGCAAGTTGATTGCAAAGTAAGGTGGTATTGACACATTCCAACAAAGGTATAATACATTTTGGTATGAAAATCTAGTGTTGTACAATTCATACCGTGTAGATGATCTTCCAATGATCCTAATGGCATATATTCGTACACCAAAAGTCTCTGATCTCCATCAGCACAGTATCCAATCAAGTTGACCAAGTTTGGATGATGAAGTAGGCTTAGCATCAAAACTTCAACAAGAAATTCTCTATTCCCTTGCAAACCATTTCTATCAAGTTGCTTGATAGCCACAATCTACGTAAAACAGCAAATAGGTACACGTTTCACCGTTAAGATGCATAGCTGATTTTGAAGACAAAATTAAATAAATTTATTTGTCTCCTCTCTAACAGATTAGTCTTCTACATGAGGTCATTCAACATGATATCAGGGTACTCAAATATCCTGAGTTCAATTCTCCCTACTATCCATAATGAAAATTGTGCATATATTAGGTTTTGATGAAAAAAATAATCCGGCTTGAACGTGTAGTGTGTGTTGAAGATAATATAAACTTGATTATACATATGAGCTTAAACTTTTAGATGAAGCGATTCAACATTTGAAAATTCCATTTTGGTCATTAGACTACCAACATTGAGGCTCTTATTTAAACTATCAAAGTAAATTTCAATAGGAAAAACCATAACAACGAGAAACTCGGTACGGTCTTCTTCTGTAACTACTTCTACTCTTCACCGTTCTATCAAAGATAAAATTCATATCATATTTTAAACCAAATTTAATCTTTTCAGTACTCCTTTATGTTAAGATAGATAAAGAAAACAGGGATTCGGATATGACTATCGAACTTGGATTCTATAAAGTTTGCCCTAAGTAACTGTTCGAAAATTCACAATAAATCAGAGCTGGAGCATATATACAAGGCATAGGAGAGGCTAAAAAATTTCACAACCTGCGACTCGGCATTTTGTGAATAGAAATTGATACCCTTGTTTTTGATGAGCATAACAGACTGTTCAGAGTTTAAAAGCCTGATTTTCCAAATACTCTCTTTTTGCAGATAATCAACATACCCATAAACTATTTTTCTGTTCCATGGAATCTTTTATATTGGATAGGAAAACAATGTATTGTATATACAAGAAAGCCAATGATGCTCCTTTTATCAAAATCCCTTCACCTATGGAGGGGGAAAAAATTGACACGCAGAACACAGGCAGTGGAAAAAAGAGGTAACAGTCCACAACATAAGAAAATCGAGTATTTCATGATAAGTTTTCTCAATGAAGCCGTAAGGAACTCAAAATTATGTCCAAGTGTCTCAATGGTCAGGGAATAAACCTGATTAGTACTCTCTAGACGTCCTTTGTAAACTCTACCAAATCCTCCTTCACCTAAGAGACAATCTGCCCTAAAGTTCTTGGTTGCAGTCGCTAATTCACGAAATGTAAATGTATGCGCAGCAATATGATCAGATCCTCCATCTTTAGAAGCTTCCGATTTCACATCAAGTGACAGGTTCAACTTCAATTTTTCTGCAACGAGAAAATAAATGAGTTCTATATAGAACTATCTGAGATGACGAAGATGAATAACGGCATAAGAAAGTAAACCTAAGCAATAGCCTAAGATGGTCTTCTAGCAACTGCTAAGAGCAAGCGTACCGGGCTCTGAAAGTGAAATAAAAATAATAAAATAATAAAAAATTGTTAAATTCCTCTTCAAACATCAGGCAATAAAAAGCCTCTCAGAGAACAGGTGACATTGTAATGTACCTCACAAGGCAGTCATTGAACTTATCTAATAAGACAGGATGCCAACAGTTAAAACTTCAAACACTACTATATAACTTGATTTTTTTTCTCGAGTGTTGAACTGTGTGCTGTCTGACTGCATTGCACACTTTTTCCATTGATATAATATCCTTCTTCATTATGGTGAAAATCTATGGCAACAAATGGACTCATATTTGACATTAAGGGTGAAGCGGATTTGTGTTTTTGCCTGTTTCTTGTTTCATTTTGTTTGTTATTGCTCTGGGAATTGGGAATTAAATTCATGAAACAGGTGATGACAGCAATTATATGATAATCCATAATCCATCATCCTAATGCAATTCTGAGTTGCTTTTCAAATTATCTATAAATGACAACTTTCAGCATGCAACAACTTAAAAAAAACAAACGGGGATGAATAGTGTAACGACTTAGGTCTCTCTACCTAAACCATTAGCTTACGTACTGTCCGCTTGCACCCCTCACGGCTTTCTATCGCTTTCCCCAAGATTTGAACCTAAGACCCATGCCTAATAAGAGACTTAAACAAGCCAATTTGCAATAATCTGGTAATAGAACTTATACCACTTGTTATGAATATTAAGCCAAAAAATCATGACAAGATAAAAAGGATCACACAAGATTTAATGTGGAAGCCAAATTCGAGAAAAAATGGAGAATTCACTATAATCAATAATAAGGAGTTACAAATAAGTTATGCAAATCTGGATCCCACAAGACTCTCAACCTGATCTCTCTATCATGCGAGTCTCTCTCTAGATCCCTTAGACTACTCTCTCAGTTGATCAAATAATTATATGTAATACACCACATATTTATAATATAAGAAACCCTAACATACTAGGAGAAACAATACGAACAAGAGTCTAGCACAAGGTAAAATTCTATTACAATACGTAAAATCAATAATGGAATATTTGATATAAAATATGAGTCAAAAGCTGCCAAAAAAAGGGAATTAAGATCTAATCCATCTTGTACTCCTTCAAAACATCTTCAACTCTACAACCAACTCCCAATAGTACTCCAACAGTATATTCAGTCAAATGCTCACCAAAAGTTCAAGTCGCACTGAAATTCCAACACTTGCCATTTTGGCTTGATTATAGTGCTAAAGAGCATTATCCACTTTTGTGGATGCTCAAAGTGGGAAAATGTGTTGGAAGTGGTTCCCGAACCTCTGGATTTCAGCTGAAAAATCTCTGTGTTCATTTTTTACTTTCTTGCACTTTTCTTTTAAGATTTGATGTTTATATTAAGAGTATGCTTGTGCCACATTATTTTGAAAGAATATATTTTGGAATAGTAAATTGATGGAGAATGTGTGGTTGAAAAAGAATGAAAAGTTATTGATGTGATGGAAAATATTATTTTATTGAAGAATGTGTGGTTGAAAATGAGCCGAATAATGAAAATGAAAATTTTAAAATGTACAAACAGGGGCTAAGTTCTTGATGATTCTGCTAATTTCCTGGGTTCAACAATACATGAAGACATAAAAATGCTTAACGCTAATTTCTTTCTGCACTTCCCAAGTGATAATTCAGAAAGATTCAAGACACACAAAGTTTTAATCTTTACAGGGGTATTAGGAACCTCATAAGGGCTGTACTAGTATAGTCTCAAATTTTTTGAAGAGCAATACCAACAAAATTTCAAACACAATTAAATTATATCGCGAAAATAATGCAATCCTGAGTGCACATGGAATATATTCCCTCCAATTCGTAACATGAAAATTGCAGAAAAAATTAATAGAAGAAAGAAATCAAATTGTATTGGTTGTGACCAGAAGAAAAATTAGAACTTTGAGAGCTTACAATGTCTTAAAAAATCAATAGAATTCTCTGTATTTTTCTTTTTTTACGAGTACCTTTTGATGGGATCTGATCAATAGACTTGTTGTTTTGTTGTTGCTTTGCTTTCTTCTTTGATTTTCCAAAACACGAGAAACAACCCATGTTGCTTATTATCTTTTACTCTCTATCTCTCTCTATTGTGTGTGTGTGTGTGTGTGTGTGTTTGTTTCACGGAGCAGTGAAACTGTAGAAGAAAGAGAGAAGTGGACACGATTTTCAGACAGGAGAGTGAAGGGAAATTCAGACATGGCCGGGGTTCTTTTGGTATATTCCTGCTGGATGGTAAATTTGCATGATTGCCCCCTCGGTTTCTGTTTTATTATGAAAAAGTCCTGGACGTTTTAAGAATTACTTTTGGCTTGATGACATTTTAAAAAATTCAGCTTAAACACTCGAACCAATGCTCATAAACTATTTCAATAACAATAATATTGATTTGAAAAGTAAAACTTACGTTGATTTGTTCCCATTTTATGTTTTCGTATCTACTATGTTCATGATGAGTAGTCGATTGTGTTCATTTACAAATTCTTGAGCAGATCAATCACGCAAAGTAAATAATGATGTACTGTTGATTTAGTAATTTATTTATAGAATTTCGTTCAACTACTAAATATTTTTGGTTAAATGAAAATTTTCTTCCAACAATTTTTGTTTTTAAATTATAATCAGTCTTGCAAAATGAATTTAGAGCCTTTTAATTAAAGGGTTGTGCGACATATATATATATAACAATTTACATAATGGTTTATCAATTGATGATGTGATAAGATTTAATTGGATCAAAATTTCATCAATCAAATAATGTTTCTACTTATATTTTAATACCTTAATATTAAGTAAAACATTATATAAATAGCTATGTACATCAAGCAATTTCTTTAATTAAATTGCGATAGCATGCAAAGTCGTCAATGAACATTAAAATAGCTAAACGGGTTATAAACCCTATCATCTTTACCTAATTTGATATGAATGATTATATTTATCACAATTTGTATAAAAAATGAATATAAGGAGTGTCTAAATAAACCATAAATTCTTGACAACAGTCTAGAATAATAAGAACGCTTCAAATATTTCGACGTCCGTGTAAAAGGAAAGAGGTTATTTAAATGGAATATAAATGCTCATCAACTTCGCCAGTTCGACAAGAATATTTGAGTTCGAAATTCGCGCAAAATGGAAGATGAAGAACATGAGAAAACTTTTTTTTGGAGAGAAGGATATAATATATTAATCAAATAAAACAAACATTTGAATTATTAATAAACTGAAGGTAATATTATTCACACCAACACTTTTTTTTAAACACACAGTTTTTAATTACAAATCATGTTCCCTATTTTCGCTCATTTTCACAATTACGTCTACGACTTTTTAGCCATATTTTTATTTTTAAAATTTAATTAATTAGCACATCTTCTCTTTAATGACGACTTCTGTCCAAAATATTATGTTAGTATGAAAAAAATATTTTGTTGAAATTTTAAATTTTTTATTCATCTCGATTAATTAAAAATATGATGGATCAATACGTCTTTTTACTCATGCATAACGAAATTTTCAGCCAGTAAAAATATGGCAAAAAAGTTAAAAATATAAGTGTAAAAATGAGCAAATCATACATAATCTTATTGTAATTAAAATATGGAACAACTAATAAAATCTATGGTGTAAATATAATCACCTTAAATTCAAAATTAGTTGACATAATTTTTTTTTTCTCACCTTAAAAAGTATCGGGAGAAATTTCCTCATTTATTTGCGGGATAATTGCAGCAACGGTCCCAAACCTTTCAGATTTTTATGTATTTTACCCTAACTTTTGATTTGTGACAGCGGAGGTCTCAAACCTTTAATAAATATGCGACAGATGTCCAAATGGATTGTTAGTTTGATTGAAATAGTGCACTTTGACTCATTTTGACCAATTAGAAGGGGTAAAATAGGAACTTGATAATTACCATATTAAATAAAAATAAATAAAAAATACTTTTTCCCTCTCTTCCCCCATCTCTCTATCTTCCCCCCTCTCTCTTTCTCGCATCAAGTTTCGACACCACCATCGTAGCAGTACCGGCACCACCAAAGTTAGCAGTGTTCTTGTTCCTTACAACCTAGTGAGAAAAACCCAGACATTTTCCACCCCTACACGCTATATCCAACTTCAATTTGAAGACAAAATCCATAGCCAAAAAACCTCAGCCAAGCCAGTGTGTGTATGTGTGTGTAGATAGAGAGAAACTGTATTGATATATAGTATAAATGAATATGTGAATGTATTGAGTGTGCGAGTGTTTTGTGCTGCTAACTCTGTTGACTGATACACTCTCACCGTTTGATTTTTTCGGATTTCGTTCTCTTTTAGCAGCTTTTGAGGACAAATTTTAGTATTTGAAATGGCTGCTGCCAACGTATTCTTCCCTTTCCCCTAATTCTTCCCCTCTCCTGGTCTTATTCTTTTCTTCTTCTGGCTTCATCTGTTTTCTTCTTTTTCTTCTTCTAGTTTGGTAATTAATTCTCTATTCATCCTACATCAAATTTGGTATCAGAGCTAAACCTGATTTTTATCGTCAATTTACATCCCCGAACACTGCAAAACCCAAAATTGCTAATCACCAACCCAAACTCTCCATCGTAGCCATCTTCCACAACCACAATCAACTTCCACACGCAACCCATACCGCAACTGATTCAGAACCAATTCGTCACATTCAACAATTCATCCAGATTAACGCAATCGTCGATATCAATCAACCTGCAGCCCCAATTAACTTTCACAAAACCCAATTCCTTCCACCACAAACTTCTGCTGTCATCGGATTTGCGAGAATCACCGCTGAAATTGAAACAACCATAGCCACACCGCCCAAACGAATATTATGTGCAATTGTGCCATCTGATATAAGAAGACAGAGAGAAGGAGGAGGAGAAACACCTGCTACCGCTCTCAATCCAACCTTCAACCACATCAAATCGATGTCGCCACACCAATCGAGAGCCACACTTCAACCCAACTCTGAACCACGAGAGCCACACTCAACCCTCAGCCACCCACACATTCCGGCACTACTGTAGTGGTGGTGTCAGAACTTGATGTGAGAAAGAGAGATGGGGGAAGAGAGAGATGGGGAAGAGAAAGTATTTTTTATTTTGTTTTAATTTTATTTTGTTCTTATTTAATACGGTAATTATCAAGTTCCTATTTTTACCCTCTTAATAAAAAACTTACTTGAAATAATTAGGGGTGTAAGCAAATTGATTTGGTTGATTGTTGATAAATATTTAAACAAAACTATTTTAAACGATTTGAGAAAAACTCAAACCTAAATCAAATTAAAATGATTCGAGATTACCACGAACCTAAACCTAATAGCATGATTCGGATTAAAACCACTTTTTAAATCCATGATTACTCTCATTTAAAAGTATTTGGCTCTTATATTTTTTCTTCCTATTCACTCTATCATGACTAGTTCAATGATTATAAAATATTTTTATACTAAAATAACAATAAAATCAAAGAAAAGTCTCAATAAAGAGGTTATGAGAATTTGATGATGCATTATTTATTAGTATTAAAACTACCCATTTTTGCATTAAAATGTTAGTAGTTATTTATGTGTGTGTGTGTATATATTATTTTTTCTCTATTTTTTTTTATATCTCATATGCAAGATAATCTTCACTAAACTTTCTTAATGACCCTTGTAGTGCAAGATAATCTTCACTAAGCTTTCTTAATGACCCTTGTAATGAACTTTTGATCGATAACTCACAACTTAGATGACTATAGGGTACCAGATTTTAAGATATCCAACACCTTAATTGCTCGAGTCAAAAAGTTTACAAAGTAGCGTATAAGATATATCACAACTGATTCATTTCTTTTTAAGTTCAATACTCTTTTCTTTTATGGGGAACATATTTAAGTTTAGGTCATTTAGTTAAATGTCATTCCATATTCAAAATCAACCTACCACACAAATGATCGCCATTCCACATCTCACACACGCAGTCAAAACTCATTCACAAGAGCTTAATATTTGTAGTGCAGATAGTACATAAAATAACTTATACCAAGTACTCCAAATAAGTTTTAAACAAAGTTAATGGAAATTGTATTTACTATTCATTAATTGCATTAGTACTTGATCACAAAATAAGATGTCAAATGACCTCACTTAAAAACTCTACGTTTTTTTTTAAATCCTTCCCATTTTTTTTTTCATTTTTATAATAATAAAAAAATAATGCATAACAA